>CAJUYG010002317.1:0-34398 GCA_910591675.1 Galerucella calmariensis | reverse complement strand
TAATTAGGGTTTATTACTCCTCGTACTTTCTGTACAGACTTTAATATATTTGTACGACTTAATTCCTTCAGCAAAATTTGATAAAATGAAATTTAATAAAAAGTGATATCGGTGTTTGACGTTTTTAGATTTTACGGTTTGTTAACAGATGTTTTAATGTAAAAGGCAATTAACAGATTTGTTGAAGCACAGTTCAAACTAACAACAATCCACACTATTTATTTACAAAGTATATAAACCAAAAATTATTTGATTTACCTTTTTTGTTAGAACAATAAATTAAAAAGTCTATAAACGAAATAATTTAGAATTTTCATATATATTTTTGGGGCCATCCATAAAGTACGTCACACGTTAATGGGGAGGGAGGGTATCACCGAAGTGTGACATCGTGTGACAAGGGGCATGAGGGAGTCAATAATTTTGTGACGTCACATGTTAAAATCTAAAATACTAAAACGCAAAGTTTGGATGTGAATTAAAAACTTGAAAAATTTACGAACTTGATCTATATTTATTAATAATTTACATTTTATTATGTAATAAAAATAAGTTAAAAATGAAAATAGCTTTTTTCTCTCGATTATTTTTAAATACATGCATAAATTTAAAAAATGTGTGACGTCACATCAGGACGGGGGGGGGAGGTTATAAAAATGTGACAACCTGTGACAAAGACGGGGGGAGGGGTTCAAAAGTCCTAAAATTCGCGTATTACTTTATGGATGGCCCCTATTTCATTAAAGTGAAATTCTTTAGAAATAGTTAGTTTCATTTAAAAAAGGGATGATTCATTATTTTAAATGAGAGCAGTTTTCACCATCGAGTTAAATAGAATAAGGCTATTGTACAAGACCTAAACTTGCTAATCGTCGCTACAGGGGACATTGATGATAATAATATTTGAAAAACTATTAACAAAATGTAGAAGTATCGCCGTAAAATGTATGCCACTAATGTTTTTAAAATTTACTAAAACAACAACAAATCTTCTTTGTTTTTTTCTTCTACCTTTTTATCAATTTTTAACCCTCGCTTATCAACCCTTAGTATCACTTGAATTTGTATGACATGTTTTTCTGTTTATGATAAAGAAGTAGTACCCATTCAAGTATACGAGGCATCCATTAATTGATTGTCCTAGTTTCGTAAAAACTATGTCTCATGTAACGTCGATTAGCAAGATTGGGTCTTGGGCAAAAGCCTTTTTCTACTTGTTATTCACATTAAACTCGGTGGTAAAAAAGCTTCCATTTAAAATAATGAAGCCTACATGTGTTATGGGCTACCGGTCTATTAGGAAATTAAGCAAAAAAGTGGCAAAACCTCGCAATTTTTTCGTCCAGAACGATTTGCATAAAAATTTGGCATTAAAATCGTTTCACCCTCTCTATTTAATTTTCTTTATTGTGCCGTTGTGTGTTTTTTAAGGGTGTAAACTACCCCTTACTGTCAAAAATTATAAAATAATATTTTAAACCTTAACATGAGTAAACTTTGTCTTGAATTATTGAAATAATGATTGTTTAATGCTTCAGAATATTATATCATAATATTTCAACCCTTAAAATTCAACCCTTGTTAATGCTTAATGTAAAAATAAATTTTTCCCCCAAAAATAGAATAATTATCGTAGTGCTTTAATTCGAGAATTGTTTTGTTTAAAATATGTCTTAAGTTAATTTTTTAACCCTTGATTACAATACAATTTTTATAAAGTAATATAATAGATATAAATTGAAAAATACGTGAAACGTTTCACTGGTTATGTAGATTATTATGCTCCGCATTCCGGCTATTCGAATTAAAAAATAATAAGAAATATGATTGGTTTTTTAATCATATCTCCTTTATTTTTAGTGTTTCCAAAAACGGTTTTGTAAGGGTTTTTAAGAGCTATAATACCGTGTAAATTAAATTCCTCAAGATCTCTTAGTTTTTAAATTGGGTGAGTTGAAAGGGATCGAATAATGTCGTGTCCGACGTAAATGGAGGTTTTAAAACAGCTATATCCCGTCAAATATTCACTTTCCCAAAAATCTACACATCAGGAAATTTTAGTCATTAAAAAAGCAACAATTTTGTACTTTATTATTCTTTCGTACTTTCGGAGATAATGGTGAAAAATACGAAATTATGTCTTTAAACTCCGATTTTTCTAAAATTAAACACCCCCGAGATGGGGTGACACCCACCCCCAGAGTATATTCTGTGGAAATTTCAAGTAAATCCATGCTGGACGAAAAAATTGCGAGCCAAAATTTATTAATGTTTGCATTGGTATTATGACGAATCTCTCATAACAATATAACAGATTTATTTGGAACCTGCCTGTATAAAATGAAACCTTCCTGTATAATACCCTTACTACGTTTTAAATTCTAATTTTTGTAATATAAGCGACATTTATGTAGTTCTTTCTATTTTCGGCACTGGAATTTCTTCGAACGTTTTCATTTCATTTCGTTTTAAAGACGATTTATTTTTTGTCATTTATTTCCGGTAGACACTGAAATTCATTCACTAAACTAACACAGTACTCAACAACACTGAAACATTTTTATTTATTTAACCTGCCTAGTTGACTATTAATTCTGTAACATGTACTCTTAAATACCATGAAAAAAATTGAGGTTTACGATTATAATACATTCAAGATTAAATTTATCTGATTCAAAACAGGAATACGACTGTCGTTGTGTGATAATTATTTTCGTCCCAGAATTTTCTAAATAAAGTTGAGGTGAGCCATAAAGAAATTTCCTACAAAATTACTTTTTGAATGAAACTAAATGTTTTTAATTTATTCCACTTTATTGAAAAAATATGAAAAATCTGAATTATTGATAAATATAACGACATACAATATGTATCAATAATTTGGAATTTTCATATATTTTTTCATTGAAGTGGAATAAATTAGAAACAGCTTCATTTCTAAGAGTAAATTGAATGGCCTACGTGCAAAATTGTTGTTTTGAGATAATAGACAAATAAAAATGGATAAAAATTTGAAACTAATTTTTTTGTTCTATATTATCATTTAATTTATAAGTAAACATTCGGTTAGAAGCTTATACAATATATAAGTATAATGATGAAAGAAAAAGGCAAAAAAATTTCATTTTTAGAAAAAAGTCAGCTGGGCCACTTTGCCAACTACAAAATTTTTCAAAAAAAACAAACTTGGGTCCCTATTCATCTGTTTCTGGTCCGATCTCATCATCTTCTGCTTGTTCATCATCTTTAAACTGGTGTATAAATCGTGACACCCTGACAGAATATACAGAAGAAGACTTTGAAGATTTTTATATTTTAATTTTTCCAGTCTTCCAGTAGGATAGAGGATGTCCAAGTAAAAGGCTTTGGTTTTAATTTGGGTAACTTACGCTCATTTTTTAGAAGCGTTGACACTATAAAAATTACATTCTTGTTATTAGAATATTTGAAATAAATGTTGAAGGGTTTTTCAGCCTTAAACATAAGGCCATTCTAAGTTTGATGGAGCGAGTCATTCTCTCAAAAACGGGCCAGATTTTATTACTGTCACCATTTCTCAAATATGTAATTGACTTGTGTTAATATAAATTTGAAATAAAAATCTTCCGACAGAATAAGACAAAAAAATGAAACAATTCTTGGTTAGGTAGTTCTTATGAAATTGGCACACCTACTAAGCCATTTACCAGATCATGTTTTATTCATTTTAAATTCAATGGTGTTTTTTTTTCGGAAAGGGGGTCGGTTTTACTTCCCTTGCGAAGAACTTCACCGCTTAACGTGGGTTCCGGACCACGATCGGGGAGCGACGAGCGAGATTTGTCAAAGGGGAGCGAGCGTGCGAAAGAAAAAGGTGAAGAGCGAGCTTTGGTAACGCTGCTCAGGATCTCATAGCCTTAACTAAGAAAAGAAAACTCAACCTCAAAACCATAAAACTTGATGGGAACGAGATTGAATGGAGACAAGAAGTCGAGTATCTAGGATTAACTCTAGACAGTAAACTCCTGTGGAACAAACAGGAAAAAGAGATTACATACAAGGCAAAAATGGCTCTAATGGTGTGCAGAAATCTGGCAGGAAGAAACTGGGGTTGTAACCCAAAAATCCTAAGTTGGATGTACACTACCATAGTGAGACCAATCATCACTTCTGGAGCCATTGCGTGGAGTAGTAGAACTAGCCTATTGACGACGAGAGAAAACCTCTCCAAAATTCAAAGACAAGCCTGTATATGCGTTACAGAAAGAACAAGATATAGACTAAGTTAAGAGGGAGTCATTAAAAAAAACCACCTCCTGACTTACTAGAAATCAGACAACCTGGGACATGCCACAAGACGGTATGATGAAAAAGTATAACTTTTCAAAGACATTCGTTACGGAATTAAGCAACAAGAAGGAATGGGATCCAAATACCATTACCAGACTTGGAAAGAATGCGATTCAATTGTACACAGACGGCTCAAAAGCAATAGAAGGAACTGGGATAGGAATGTTCGAGCCAGAAACCAAACACTCTGAAAGCTTGGAAAAAAACCCAAGTCTCTTTCAAGTGGAAATCCACGCCATAAGAAAGTGCGCCCAGTTCAATATTGATAAAGGATACAGAAGACAAAGGATTATCACAATGTCGGATAGTCAAGCAGTCATTAAAGCACTGAGCTCTTGTGTAATCAGTTCCAAAATGGTGTGGGAATGCCTTGACAAACTCAATGAACTAGGCGAGAACAATATAGTCACCTTATTATGGATTCCAGGATACACTGCAATAGAAGGAATAGAAATAGCAGATGAACAAGCAAAGAGGGGGACTGAAATACCTTTCTGGGGGCCTGAACCCTTTTGCGGAATCAGCCCCAATGTAATATTGGAAGAAATAGGTGAAGCCGAGAAAAAGAGAAGATCTGACCATTGGAAAGATCTAGTATCAAAGACTCTTCTGGGTGACTACAACCTGTTGAGATCAGATGAATGCATGAGTCAAAGTAAAACTGCGCTAAGAGTTTTAACAGGGATCCTAACGGAACATTGTTGCCTGAATGGGCACCTGAAAAAACTCAAAATAGTGGAGGAAGAAGAATGCAGATTTTGTGGAGTGGAAGAAGAAACCTCCATCTACATAATTTCCAACTGCAGAGCACTTCAGAATCCTAGAGCATAGCATCTGGGAGATTAGAAGGATAGAAGAGGAACATTTACCTAAGTTGAAGCCTGCAGACATCCTAAAATTCCTCCGGGAAATAGGACTAAAGGAACTACTAGTTTCTGAGACTTTCCTCAGAAACTGAGTAGAAGTAAGGGAGCACAATGGATCTTTTAGGTCTCAGTGAATGTCACCCCAAAATACATACATATACATACATCTCATCTGATGGGTCCTTATCATCGACATTCGCGTTTTCCTCGTCTAGCTCGTCTCTGGGCAAAATGTCTGCTGGCTGGAACCGAGCTGTCTTCTTCGCTGTGTAACCACGGCGGTTTTACCTTCTCTCTCTCTCTCACCTGTTTGTGTGTGCTGTTTCTCTATAAGCATCGAGTCATTATGCGACTAAAAACGATCTTATTTAGTGAATCCACTTGTTATAGTTGTTCTCAGTTGACATCCCGATTCATATTTCTATGGATGTGCCAGGTTGTCTTCTGGATGGGTCTTCTCGAGATTTTCTATAGGTGACTATAGACCATTAGCTGAGCTGAGCTAAAAGTCTTGTCACCTCTTCGAGAATCTGTTGCTTCGTCGGTGTGGCTGTCGTCGTTTTCTTGGATCTCTCTTGGGCTTAGCTGACTCCTGGCTTCGTTCCTTTTCGGGCTGGACTCTTCGGCGTCCTATACCAGGACGGTACAAAAACTGTATTAACTTGCTTATGCTCAAATTTGGCGGAACTGACCTGCGCATGGCTTAAGACAATCAAAGATACTTCTGGGTGACTACAACCTGCTGAGAACAAATAAATGTTTTATTCAGAGTAAAACAACACTAAAGAAACAATTTGGTGTATTCAAGCAGCACACAATATTTCGTTTATCGATTTCTAATCTTAAGGATTTAATAATAAAACTTCAAATCCTTCATTGTACAGTGAACAGTAACAGATCCGTAGTCGGTAAAATTTAGATACCAAAATTAACTATTATTTTACCAGCCAAATATTTCAGTTATAAAATAATCATACTGTTTAGGCATGTAGTACCTATGTAGTATGTGTGGTATGATACTGACTACCTGCTGTGGCTTTTTCTTTTAAATAATTCAAGTTAATAGTCCAGTAAATGAAGGGACAAAGCTTCTAAAAAGTCCCTGAAGACTTCACTTCACAGGTGTTTTTGAACGAGAAAAAACTTGACGCGATTGAGTTTACGGAAGGGGGGAAAATGGCCCCCTAAATTCTGGAAAACGGGCTTCTCGCTAATATCTAGCTAAATATGCGAATTAGAGAATTTTTCTTCAGATAAAAAATGAAGATCGTCTTATTATCTACAAAAATGGTTCCCATTATTTTTTTCGAAAATTCGATAGCTATCGAGATAATGAGACCTAAAAGTCCCCTCATTTCAGCCAGATATTAACGAGAAGCCCGTTCTCCATGGTTTAGGGGGCCATTTTCCCCCCCTTCCGTAAACTAAATCGCGTTAAGTTTTTACTCCTTTGAAAACACCCAAAGTGAAGTCCTCACCGACTTTTCAGGAGCTTTCGATATTTTCAGGTGTTCAGTTACTGGACTATAAAACGAAATATCTTGGAATGGAGTTTACGCCATGATTAAATTTAAGAACTATTCTAATTTTACTATAAATCATTGTTTCAAAACTATTCTAGGATCGATATTTTTCTCTACAGGATATACTTTCCACTATACAAACACACAAATATCTTAATATCTCTACTAAAGTGAAAGAACGGATTATACGAGAGGAAGAAGATCGGAAAAGCCCACCTACAGCTTTCTACATTTTAAAATAAACGTCTAGATATCTTCTAAAAATAGACACCCTATACAAACAAGCTTCGTATATAAATAGATTTAATAGATACTAGACGACATCGTTTTTAATCGGGTTAAGATTAATTAGAGCATGAGATCTAACAATGTTAAAACTCTTGCTTTTTAGCAACATCAATTTAACTTTAAAAACAAATTTTCACAAGTTAGTGGATCGGAATTTGATTTTTCGACAAAATTTGTTTGGGATATAAGAAAGTTAGATTGAGATGTAATTTGATTATAGAATCTAACAGTCGAAGTGAATATACTTTTAACTCTCGATGGGAAATTTGAATATTCATACCATGTGCTCCGTGTATATTGGAGACATGAAATTGTTTATTATCAAATTTATTCAGGAGTTGTAGGAGGCAGAAGGGATCAGAGATATTGTTTTTGAAATTGCCTTTGTGTTTAGTATGCATAGCAAATAGGAGTAAATAAAGGACCAGGTGCTTTTTTTACGGCAAAATGGCGTTCCGACTTCTTGACCCAAAGCATCCATGGGACCAATTCAATCCTATATACAGGATGTTGAAGTTTAAAAATCCTGGTTTTTCGTGACCACGTGACCCACTGCACTACAAGTTGGGTATATTGAATATTTTTCTTACGTAAGATGTCCTAAAACGGAAACTCGTTGTGGTTAGCATTTATTGATCCTCTTTCAAAAATTTTTTGCAATAATTTAGTTACATATAGTGTATTTTTATCATATTGATAGATGATATATATTCAACAACGTCTCTGAAACACTTCAGGGTGATTCAAAGAATTAAACAGAGTTGTAAGCGGTTCTTCATGTAGATTAGATTAGAATTGGAGTGGCTCTTTGTCCTATCCCACTGCAACTTTTGCAGATCTATTGTGGTCCTCCTCATATTTAGAGCTCGATATCCAGCTTTATTATTTTTATTAGACTTGCTCTCTGCCCTCGGTTTTCCTTCTCCGAGTAAGTGAAACCGCACCCTCGCTAGGCCTTCGCACTCACAGAGTATGTGCTCAGCGGATTCGTCTTCCTGGCAGAACCTGCATAGGTTGTCATCTGCTAGACCAATTGTGTGCATATGTTTCCTCAGCCTACTATGTCCGGTCAGCATTCCCACCATCATCCTCGTCGTTTCTCGACTTTGACGTAGTAGGTCGTGTGACAGTTTGGCCGAAGGACTTTTAAGGAATAATTTTGCGTGCCTTTGTCCTGGGGTATCATACACCCATTGCAACGTCTGGCTGTTTATCCATTTGTGGATGCTCTCTTTACTTGGGCATTTAGCAATTTTGGTTCTGGCCCTATCATGACCTCCGTTGCTCCCTGCTTGGCTAATTCATCGGCCTTTTCATTGCCTTTCTTACTTATGTGTAGCAGCTCTTCCGGGATAAGCAGCATTAAACTGTCTAGCTGTGGCTCGTGCAGATTCATTGTTTTCGTAGTATAATCCTACAATTTCAATTCTATCTAAGCTACCTACTACACTTTATTTAAAAAACGCCAAAATAATTTTTAATGAAATTCAATATTACGTATCAGGATTCTTTGAAGACGGCTCTGTACAATTTTCAGACGTCTAGCTTGTTATGGTCGTTTTCTATCGTGTTTATTTAAGTTTTTTTTTATGGCTTTAATTTGGTTGTAGAACATTAAATTGTATTCGAGTTGTTGACAGCTTTAAACCTTAATGAACCGCAGACTCATGCAAAATATTCCGTTTTTTATCAAAGCAAATATGAAAGGAATAAAGAAATTAGATAATTATTTTTGGTAAGTCTGTAACATTGGGGAAAAGAAGGTTTTATTAAACAAACATTGGTCATGAAAAATTTATTTATTTATTTATTGTGTAATTTTCATACATTTAATATTTTTAAGTTATCATTTGAACAATTGGTTATATCATATAAACCAAACATTATAAAAAACAACAAAGTTTTGTAATGAATGCTTTCTATTTTTGATTAAACTTAATGCTGCAAAAAAGTTGAGGAGTCAAAAGGAAGGTATTCTAACCCCCTACCAAAACTAAAAAATAAGATAAAATTATTGCTTATACCCAGATTTTATTACCCTTTGTAATCCAACGTGACATGATAAAATTTAATGAAAAAATATTTGGCGTCGTGCTATTTGCGTACAACAATTATTTAGTGCAATCTGCTTACAAGGGTCGGCGGTTTGATAACAGGTAGCAAAGTAAATTTCGGCAGAGTGACAATTCTTGTGGAAAAGGTGGTAATGTTTGTGTTGCCAACAAAACAAAAGTTAACTGTGTACTTTCAAATCGCAACATAAATAAGCTTTCAGACGGCTCAAAAACCAACTCAGGATTTGGAGTTTAGGTACTCCAGATCACGAAGCCTAAGGAAGTGGGAAAAAATACTAGCGTTGTTCAAACGTAGCTGGTATCTGAATTGCCTCAAAAGAACTAACCAGAAAAGGAATTTCTTGCAAAAACATAACCATCTGCACTGACAGTATACAAGCCCTATTAGCCTTGGAAAGGACCAAACATTCTAAACTGGCAACGCTGCTTTCATATCAGATTGGTAGCTGAAACTGAAAACACGCCCAGCGCTGACTGCGAACAATTATTCTTCTCTCTCTTTCAAGTAGTTTTGCTCATATTTTCCTTGTCGTACTTGTGTAAATCGTTTGGCTCGAATAGACTTTTCTGTATACAAAAAATTTTAATACTAAGTTAGTTTATCAACATCATAAGGTTTGTTCGTAGAACAGTCAGAAACTATCAGAAACCGCCAGAGGCATGCGCATTTAAAAAAAAGCGTTCGTAGAAACAATTTGACAGTTGATGATTTGAAAATCCTCTGTTCGTAGAAAGAAATTTGCGGTTTCGGATCAGTGGCCAACTATCAGAATAATTTGCTGACCAGGATCAAATTTTTAGTTTGAGCATGCGTATTGTGATGCTGTAGAAAGTGACATATCTTTACTACTTTTCTATTGTGAAAAAGACACTGAAATAGCTAACCAGTCGGTTCCTTATAAAATAAAACGTAAGTAAAATCATTTAAAAAAAATATCTGGCTTCCTATTAGGATGGCCAAAGAATGATACACACATTACAAAATTATTTACTTATTATTCATTTTTTTTTCACATAATAATATATGTCAATAATTCAAGCTCTTCTTCAAGTGATGGAGAACTTTTAGTTTATTTTTATCAAGGACATCACTGTCATGATGTCAAAACTTTCCACCCGTTCGTACAACAAAAATTGCTAATCGATTTACAACGAATCACAAACGGAATGTCATTTGACAAATTTCCAACCGATTGGAAATTCTTTCTACGAACAAACCCTATGGCACACGAACCTGACCTAACCTCACAAATAAACTTCAATTTCTTAAATTTTTTTGTTGGTGTCCACATTGAAAATTAGGCAATCCAGATCACGTGACCTAATATGGCCGTGCAGGGCAAACAATTTAAACAGATAGGTTAGTTCTGTATTGTCTATTCAGTCATAAACAGTGCTTAAGACTTTTTAGTCGAATTTATTGGTATATTTTGCTTCAATTTAGTATATTTTATTAGTGTTTAGTATATTGTTCATTTGATTAGTATTTTTTATTTAGAATATATCACTTTTCTTCTTTTTTATAAATATTGTTATTGAACAAAACTGAACAAAATGCCTGATACTTGATTTTTAATTCTGTTAAATCATCTCTATTGATTGCTGCTAACCACATTTCTCTACGCTTCTTACTTAATTCATTCTAGTGCACCAAAAATGTGTTCTTTAAAACAGCTGGGAACTTAAAAAAGCTTACTTGGTCTCGGTTTAAACGGCTTCCACAACCGACTACAATACAAGTTGTTGGTATTTTGAAGTAGGTGTTTCACTCCTGAAATCCGTAAGCATAAAAGTAAAATACTGCAGGTGATATCTTCCTACTCAAGCCAGTGAAATTTTGATGCCAGCAATTTCATAAAAGTTTCACTTTCATTATAATATTGTATATGGTCTACAATGTATTAAATCACATTTGTTTGCCCAGTGTCGCCATATTGAATTTTATTTGACAGGTCACTGGATTGCCTAATTGCATATTGCAATAATTGTGAAATGTAAAACGAATGTCAATAGTTGCAAGCAAGATCTTAAGGTCAAAATGTTGCTTCAATAAATTGCAAGGAGTATTACGAACTGTAAAGCGGGCTTTAGACCCATTGCTGTTTATATAATTATTTTTTTCTTCTAAACTTTTAGTTAAAATTTGTAACATTACTAAGTAATCACCCTGTATAGTGCATCTGTGTTAGGCGAACACGAGTTTTAGGGAAATTTTGTGGTTATTATTCATTAAAAGAAAGTATAGAGAAAACTTTTCCTCAACACTATTAGTTTCAAAATTCAAGTACTACCACTACTTGAAAATCTTGTTTTATTGTGTTTCTTGTATATAAAGTTATCACTTCTGTATTTAATCACAAATAACCTGAAACTTGATACTCTTTATCCAGTTTCTTCGTTTCAGTTGAGATCTTTGTAGACAATAAGAAATTACCTACAAACTGTATTCAAGAGAATATCTCGCCTACAGTAAACTCTACAGTTTCCTTACGTTCTTGAAACTTTGCAGGATCTTTCCTAAATCCACAAAATCGAATTCGTATTTTCTGGAATAAAAACCAGGTCGACAGAACAAAAAGTTTCTCTCCCACATCTTGGAGAACGAAAAATGTGGACGTAAACAAGTCCTCTAAGTTACAGATTTGTACGTTTTGTACATAAAAACTTCTAAAAATCTCCTCAATTCACGAAATGAAAAGTTTGTCGTTTTCCCAATTTTCTGTTAAATTGTGAGCAAATTATAAAGTTTCTTTTGGATATGGGGGATTCAAAACGAAATTTGAAAATTTAAATTTTTATGGTAGGGGGATTTTAGTTGCAAAAATATCCAAGATATATCGATGCTTCTATACAAATTGCACGAAAAACGGTGGAACTGTTAACATTATGCCTGGTCCAGACCAAGTGAACACGATTTTGAGACTTACACGTCTCAAAAAAGACAAAATTGACACTGTCTACCAGAAAGACCAAAGTGCAACAAAAAAGATCAGCTTTGCTTAGGAACCCATCTTACAGGCTCTTTCAAGGCTTATTTTTCTGATAAACTCCAAAACCAGGGACGTAAGAATTTTTTAAAAACAATTTTCGCGCATCCCATACGATCACTCCACCTTCACTGCTGACACTCTTCGCATCTGAACGTCACACGTACTACTGGAATCTAAGTATTTTCCGTTACCGTATGGCGCAATCCTACTCTTATATCAAATCGCATGCGGCGTAAATCACGCTACTCAAAAAACGTGACTGCGGCATCTTGGAAAATTAAGCTCGTTCAACATCTATCTCAAACGCCAAAATTTATTAATCTGTTTAGAGAAAGTTGCAGAGCTTTGTAATTTTTTACCACCAAAATATGTGGTGGATATAAAAGTGTGTAATCTAAACATCAACTAATAAAATTTTTTCAGTCAAAGATTAGGTTTAACGTTTGTAAGTAATACATTTAAACGGTTCATTATTGTGATATTTTGACTAGGATTAATCGCAGACCTGCCTTCTTTCCATTATTCCATTTCTTCCAACGTAATATGTTAGAAGGACATTAACAATCGATGACGCACACCAAGAAGGGTATTATATGAACTCTATTCAGTGCCTCGTCTGAAGCAATTTATTTATTTTCACATAAAAAGAGCTTATGTGCTCTGCCTCTGGTTTAAGACCACATTATAGTTTATTTGATTAAAAAGGACGATACTATGGTGCATTTTATGTATCAGAGGTCTTAATGTAATAAACTATTACTGAAGAGATAGATAAAATATATTTCTTCTGCTAGCTTGATGTACGAGTATATATATTATTTTATGAAGAAATAACATTTATGTCTTTGGTAGACACGGTAAACATTTATTAGAAATAAATTGTGAGGTCGAAATTGCAAGTCATGAAACATCTAAATAGGTCTGAAAATATCTAATTTGTTTAAATAAGCTAAAGCAGATCGTTTTAAATAAACAATTGAATTTTTTTATTGACAACCTATTGTTTCTAAGCGCTTATTAAAGTAAAATGATATGAAACTGTCGCTTCTTGCTTGTCTATGCACTAAGTACTTAATTAAGTAGTACTGGGGAATGGGAGCATTATCAATTTCTCCTGTTTTTAAGTTTTGTGTTCGCACTACGCTGGCGTTTTACATTCCGAAACTAAAGAGCTATTGTTTGTTTTTTAGGATGTTTATCAAACATTAACACCAATTTGACCTTGATGATTAGACTATTAAGTTGTTTATATTCTTCTGCACGTCAGATTTACAATTGGTTCCGGTAGATGGCGCTGTAAATTTCGTTTAAACTTTGTACGCCAAAAGGATATTCTCATTCGTGCCGTTTTCCACCTTATAGGTTTCTGTCCACTCGTTGAAGAGCTGACATTCCTTTTTATACCAAGCAGAAGACTTCGTAGGCACCAATTTACTGGTTGCTTCAGCACATTTTAGCTCTATAGATGTAGAATTGATTCCTGAAGAATAAATGTCAAATATGTAACACCTCTGTCGGATCCTATATTATATATTTAATTATCAAATTACTAATTTTTTCATTATTATTGTTGCAGCTCCTAAATTAGCCATCGACAACTTAGAGAATGGTTATCATGGTATCGTAAAAGAGAACGAGACTGTAGTAGAAGTTACGCCTGTGATTAAGGCCGAAGGGGAAGTTTGTCGTTTCCGTATCGTCAACAAGCACCACGGAGAAGCACCCTTTGATATCGTCCTTAAAGACGAAAATTACGCCGAATTGCGAGCCAAAAGAGTCTTAAACTGTGAAAAAAGGAAGAACTACAAGTTCGACATTGCAGCCGTCGGCTGTAATGGAAAGCAGAGTGTCAGGTGAGTTAGTCACACGTTTATGTTATTTTATTAGAAAAATTTACTGCGAGGAAATTTTTTTCATCACACCACTTGCCGTGGATTTAAGTTACAAATAAATCACTCGATGAAAAATTTATAGAGTGGTATAGTTTTTCAGTATCTAAGAAACTGACCTGGCCTGAGGTGGATTAATGACATAAAGCCATACAAGTATTAACCGAGACAGGGTCGTATTTATTTTGTTGGAGAATAATAAATTATCACCTGAAAGCTGTATAGAATCCCCTAACATGCTGGCAAGAGACAACAAAGTGTCTCCAATATGGGTGCCGGCACATGAGGGCATTGCAGGGAATGAAATGGCATACCAGCTAGCTAAAGAAGGCTCTGAACGAGCCTTCACCGGTCCGGATCCGTTTTGTGGAATGACAAAAGATTACATAAGAGGGGAAGTCGGATCTGGCTAGATAAGGAACACCATAGCTCAAATGAAGGCTGACACAACTACACCTCCGTACTAAGAGTCTACTGAATAACAAATACTCACATACTCTGCTTCTGTAAGAACTTACAAGGACTCGGACGGAAGCACTTTGGAGTGGAAATAACACAACCATCACAACTACTGAAGATTCCTCCAGATAAACTGGTGGCCTGTATAGAAGACACGAAGCTTCTCGAATGGAAATAGGTAGATAACATGGGAAATGGTACAAAGATTCAGTTCAATTGCCTGAGCTGTTGAGCCCAACCCAAACATATGAATAAATGAATGAAATCACCTGAAAACTTGAGATTTTTGGGTCGTTCTTATTATAAATACTTTATTTTTTTATACTTTATTTTTTTATTTTTTTTTCATCGGGTATAGTGCGACTTTGCACGGTAACTCCGAAAAGTTTTATGGTTTCATTGTAGCTCAAGCCTAAGTCTAGTCAAGTCAGATTTTTAATTCGTGAAAAGAACTATAGTGACTTATTTGTAATAATTAATTGAGTAACATAATACTGAGTGTCCAAGTTTTTGAACCTTTTTTCTTACATGTGAATAATGTTTTTGGTATAAGCACAAATTTAGTACAGTCTCGTATACAGGACCTCGTCAGAATCTTAAAAAATTGTTTAAAAAAAGTAGAACGTGTAGACATTTGAAATATTTAGCAGAATATTCATTATTATAGATTATGGTACGGTACCCTTCATGAGAGAGTCCGACTGGCAACATCTACTTATAACAGCATCGTATATTTAAAAAGGGAAACCGTAGCATTATAGAAATTGAACATTCAAGAACTGTACGTTTACCACAAAAAAATTAGTGGAAACAAAATTGAATTGTTAAATTTTCAATTTGAAGTTATATTACAGTTTATAGAAATTTTTATTTTCTAGATTTTTTCTTAAGTGGGTCGTAGAAAAAATATGCTGTTCGACTCGTGTGGATTGTCCATATCGCACTTGAACGATTGAGCACTTCGCCTACAGCGTCATGCTCAAACTTTGTCCTCGTGCGATATGGCCATCATATCCACACTATCCACACAAACTACTATTTCTATCAAAATATGCCCTTTTACATTTAAAAACAACCTGCCAAATGTCAAATCAATTTATCCATTCATTTTAAAGTTATCGAATTGAAACATTCAATTTTTCAAAATTTCAACACCCTGTATTTCGAAAAGTAAATGTGCTATGAATTTTCAAAGATGGCAGACTTCCCCCTAATTATGGAAATAATAGTAAAAATTTATCCGAACAAATTCAAGCAGATCACCAGCACTGCGAATACCAGCTTTGCATAGAATTTTAATATGGCGTCGGTGGTTCAGTGGTAGAATGCTCGCCTTCCACGCGGGCAGCCCGGGTTCGATTCCCGGCAAAAGCATATGAATCGCTGCTTCGTAAACGAGAGTAAGACTCAGGAGAGAGCACACGCACGCATGCAAGGCACAACGAAGCAACGTAACACAACGTAACGTAACAGAACGTAACGTAACGGTCAGATCTTTTGCGTCGCGACCCCCCGGTCGCTCAAACATAACCTGACGTAAAGAACTAAAGTTACAAAAATAACAGAGCCGTATTAAAAACTATTATATTAGTCTGATGACTAAACAAATACTCCAAAATAACATGTTATGGGCAACCGCAATGAAATAAGTGATTTGTAAAGTTGAAAAAAACCAGTCCGTATATAAAACATTAAATAAGTTGAATATCAATATGGAAATCAGATGGATATGTAGACCGGTTTCCATCAAAACCTCAAATAATCAAATCAGTCTCAAATATTATTTTACCAGCCAAACATTTCAGTTGTAAAATAATCATACTATTACGAATTATCGGATTAACGACTACTTTTTGTGGGTTTTGGTTTTGAATCTTCAAGTCAAAACGAAATATCTTGGAATGGAGTATATTATGTTTATACAATAAATCGGTTCTCCAACACTTCGAATTTGTTTTATGCTATCCGTGGAGATATATTGTATATGGGCTACCTGAACCTAATAGACTAAAATAATTTTACACGCCATTTCCAAAGCCGCTCTAATTAGTGTAATGCAGTATGACGTACTAGCCCCTACACGACGTTTAAGCACAGTGACTAAAAACCATTAACAGAGAGGCACTGCGTACGAGTCGTCCAACTTCCAACCGTTTGTGATAGCTCTACGAACAAACCTAATGATAGTTTTCAGTACATCATAGCACCGCTCATTTGATTTAAACATTTTTCAGTTTTAAATTTATTAATAATGTTGACTTCAAATGCTCGAAACGCCAGAAAACCTATTTAATACGATTTTGACACATGATATTGTCTGACCACTAAACCAACATCTTTATTAATTAATTGAAACATAATTAAAAGGATTTTATCTTTTAGAGGTCTTCCCCATGGTATAAGCAAAATAAATTATATTAATTATACATTTTTACCAAAAGCGAAGCAGGATTTTCATTTACTAGTATTTGTTCATGCCCTTCATTCGTCTTCTAAATGATACGTTGTTTCGTTTGTGTCTGATCATCATTTTTCCTTTGACGACACATATTTTTCTTTGTTAAATTTACTAAAAAGCTTTTTTGCGATAAACTCTCGATTATAGAAGCTCGCTGCAATAGAGTAAGTAAGTAATCTAGATATCTAAAGGTTTTACAATCGTCCCACTCTTTTTTATGCTTCCATGGTATCATTTAATCTTTTTTGGTTATAGTTTATCTCAAAGTATATCGCCTTCGCTTTTGACTTCAATAATCTAAATACGACTGATTACGACCTTCTTAAAAGAATTTTATCTGAAATGAAACCCAACAACTAACAGTCGAGTAACTAGGCTAGGGCGGGCCATATGATTTATTGCAATTGACCCATTAATTTTATGATTGCCGGCAAAAGCGAAGACGATATACTTTGAGACAAACTATACTAACAAAATTAAGTTAATTATATTATAAATCTTTGGAGATTCTTTGTGTAAATACTGTACGGATTAATTTAACAGTAATCCATCTCATAAAAGTTTCGGTTATACATACTTGATCTTATAATCTTTGACCATACCATGCTTTCATTCCCATTAAGCAAGACGTATCGTGTGCAAGTTTAATTGTGGTCAATCCGGGATCTCCGAATAAAGTTGAAATCTGTATAGAGCTTGGGTAAATAAACGTATATTTCCAATCACATGGTCCGTAAAACAGAGTGGGTCGTATTGTTAACTTGCAGTGGCAGATTAGACTTGAAATTAAAATTAACCGGAAATAAGACTTTAATGAAAAAAATATAGCTCATATCACAGAACCATACTGTCACCAACAGAAATACTAGATACTATAAGACAAATTCGTATTCGTATTTTCTAATTGTGCGCAGTCAGTCAGTCAGTCAGGAATATTGACTAATTTTAAGTAAATAATTAACATTATTGGTAGTAGGTAAAATATTGTACTATATTCGAATCGTAAATTCATATTACGATATTCGAATTTCCCATCTCATTTCGTAATAAGAATCTTTACGACATTTATATCGTAAATATCTATTAAAACACGCGCGAAATAGAGCAAGTGTTTTAGAGAACAGTTATCCACGAATACTTTACGCTATTTTTTTTTATTGGTGCACTTTGAAATTATAAATACTGGTATCTATTACTACTACTACAACAACAAGAAATGGAAATAAGAACTAATAATGTAGAATTGTTGAATTCGTGATGCTACGTATACCTTGCGTTGTCATGGAAATGAGAAAAACATAAACTAATTTATTTGTTGTTGATGTTACCATGGTAACTTTAAAAAACGCGCGTGTTTGAAAGTTCGATTTAAACACGCTGAGGCGTCCTTTAAATAGGTAAAATGGTTTACCAATAAAAAAACATATTTTGGAGGTCATTCGGCTGACTCAATAGTTAATTTGTCTATTGTGGCATTTGAAAATCGCCCAATTCCTGTGAATAGAGCCTGAATAGAACCTACTCCTATAGTGGGGGTGGTCAATCTGACACGCCCAACGCTGACTGCGCACAATTATTCTTCTCTCTCTTTCAAGTAGTTTTTATCATATTTTCCTTGTCGTACTTGTGTAAATCGTAGGTTGCGATAAGACTTTTCGCAACCTGTATAATATATATCTTCTGTAAGTTTCTTGTGGCATTATTTATTATTTTTTCTCTTATTTTTTGGGAATCAAACCACAATAATGTTTTTTATTTTTTAATTTCGACGTTTCGGTAGCGTTCCAGCTACCTTTGTCAAGATTAACTAATAATAAAATAATTTTTGGTCCCTATCTAACACAACGAAAAAAATATGTATAATATAGTTTATTTGATATTAGGTGCGTATTCAAAGAGAGACTAAAGGGAGTTAAGAGAATAGGGTTTTCATGCATACAATTAATTTATTATGATCGTCTCCAATAGAAATTTTAGTTACAAATTTTTGGTGCGTATGAGTATGTATGAGTATGAGCCATCTTTTCAGTACTGTTTTTAGTACAAATAACACACATTAAATCATTGGCAATATAAAAATTCTATGATGCTTATGATGCAGTTTGAAAAATTCATCTACTATGAAAGTCGTTTGGAATGATTTTAAATAACACGGAAGTTGAAACTTGTTAATATTGGCTCCACTGACTCAATGTCAATGTACGATCTGGGATGATTTTTACTGTTCGCGAAAGGTCTAAAGCACGCACAAACTCGCTTTTTCTCGGTTTTTGATAAACATCAAGGGATATTTTTGCGTGAGGACGTGAATTTTCAACGCATGTGGTAAAAATTGAGTTAAAGTAGGTACGTAAATCATAAAAGTGTAAACAATATGGAATTTACGACATACATAAAAAAATGGGAGCAGATTTACGCTCCAAAATAGAGCCCGTAAAAAGTTTCGGCGAACGAACGTAGAGTAAATTGTTCGATTTTTAATGAATACATTCCCAACTTTAACTATATATCTTTCTTAAATGTAGTAAATATTTAAAGTGAGTGAAATATTTACCATACAGTGACCAATGAACAACAGTTTTGAACAAAATCCACCATTGCATATATTGTTCATCGAATACAAACAGGCGTATCACTCAATTGACACACAAAACAATGAGCAGACTGGGAATACCGGTAAATCTTTATAAATCTGGAGGATAAATGGATACAGTATATGACTTTTATATAAATGAAGGAATAGCTAAATATTTAGAAATGGGTAACGGCAAAAACACAAAAAGATATATAATATCAATGGTAAAAACTATTCGTTTTAAAAAGTAAGCCACTTTGAATATCTGGAAGTAACAGTGACATATAAAAACGGTGAAGATGCGGAAATTGACAAAAGGATAATAAAAGCCAGCAGAGCCTTGGGACTCCTAGAAAATGCGATAAAATCAAAATTATTAACAAGTACAACAAAGAGCAGACTATAAAAAACAATTATACAACCTACCCTGCTGTAAGGAAGTGAAGCTTGGATATTGAATAAAAAATTATTGAGGAATTAAAAAGAAAGATGAATCCAGGATATGTATAATGCACCATGCATTGCAAGTAAAATTTAAGCACACCGGCTTCGATGGCTAGGCGTGTGAAGATGCTTCTTGGAGGTGAAGGAGGTAAGAAAAAAGGGGATGACCTAGAAAGAAATGATGAAAAAAGGAGACAAGTGAATAGCGCGCGGTAATTCCCCCACGTGTTCATTATTTATGAGAAACGTCGAAAATGCGTTTCTTTTTCAAGCTTAGACAATGTGTTGGTTGCCATATGTGTAAAAAAGTAAATCACCCATCCCTCATATCATCTAAAATAAGCAAATCAATGACCCCCTGCCCCCCCTATTATGGTTCTTACGTAATACTTTAAAGTCCCCTTTCTACATTTTTATAGAACTATCGCATGTGCCCCACGTTTATTATTTTTGACTTTTTAGTTCTTTTTAAAAACGTGGTGTGTTAAATTTTTTTCTTATCAATAAATTTCGTTCCCCGAACATTGTTATACAACACGTCACGGTCATCGCTCGAATGCATCAGAGCAAAAAGCGGTGTCTGACCTCACGAATTGCCTAGAATTCGTTTTCATGATTCACTATCTTGGCACAACATCTCGACATTAAACTTGCCAACAAGAAAATTTGTTCTGTATTACTTACCGAGTATAGTTATTTTCGCATCGGGAAATCAAAACTTTCAGATTTATATTGCTTACTAATCTTACTTGTCACAAAGGCACTTTATAAAACTAAATCATTGTTGTTGAAATACTTTATTGCAGTTTATGGTTTATTGTGTCTACAACGGTAGTGATACCAGTAGATTACAATACATTGTTTAAATTAATTTAACAATGACGAGTGATAGAGGAACAATTTTTCAATGCATTAACAATTTTGTTTTTATTATTATCTCGAAAACTATTGCAAATTGCAAGTATCCCATATAAGAAAAAATATCCAAAAAGGGGAGTTAATTTCCTTATAAAAGTCTTACCCCCCTAAACTACATCAAGAATATTTATCATTTTGATTTTTAATTGAAAATAGGTTTTGAAACGGGTGATCTCTTACGGCTTAGACCAGTGGCTTCCAACTTAAAATTCTATGCAAAGCTGATATTCGCAGTGCTGGTGATCTACTTGAATTTGTTCGGATAAATTTTTACCATTATTTCCATAATTTTTTTGCGCGATTGATCTTTTTTGTTTATTTACAGCACCGGTTGTCAGGACGGTAGGTTGTGTTTACTGGTTTCTAAGTTTAACACGTCGGTAAGTGATTTACTTACCGTTCAGACGTCGAAATAGTATATTAAGTATCAAGAACGGTGAGGGTTGTTTACCGGTCGACAGCAATGTTCCAATTTTGCTGGAGACCGGTATTACCCTTAACGTTCGAAATGCTTATACCATTTTTTGCGCGATCGTTTTGAAATATTCGAATTTCGAATAAAATAATTTAAATTTCTTCGAAATGAACGAAATGTCAAAAGTGACATTTATACTTCTCGATCAGTTTAAAATATAATTTGCATTTTGGTGAAATTGTTTTCATGCTATTTATTACTTTTTATATTGTTCTGTTCATTAAAAAATATCAATCTTCTTATTTTTTTTGTTTCTTTTGTGTAATGAATGAAGTAATATATTATTTAGGACCACTTAAATGTATGTAAGGCTAAGACGTAGTTTACTTACCGACGTCTGAACGGTAAGTAAATCACTTACCGACGTGTTAGACTTAGAAACCAGTAAACACAACCTACCGACCTGAGACCTGACAACCGATGCTGTAAACAAACAAAAAAGATCGATCGCGCGAAAAGTAATAAATAGCATAAAACAAATTTCACCAAAATGCAAAATATATTTTAAACTGATCGAGAAGTATAAATGTCACTTTTGACATTTCGTTCATTTCGAAGAAATTTAAATTATTTTATTCGGAATTTATTTCAATATGATCGCGCAAAAAATGGTATAAGCATCTCGAACGTTAAGGGTGATTACAACGTTTGCATGTAGATTCCTCTCGTAAAATTGGACAAACTGATATGAAGATTAAGGGGTCTAGCACATTTACTTTTTGAAATACAGGGTGTTGAAATTTTGAAAACTTGAATGTTTTAATTCGATAACTTTAAAATGGATGGATAAATTGAATTGACATTTGGCAGGCTGTTTTTAAATGTAAAAGGGCATATTTTGATATAAATAGTAGTTTGTGCAACTATAGTCTGTTTCTTATTGTCTGACAGCACGCGAAAAGGTCACAGAGGCTAGTCAGGTAGTAAACCATAAGCGTCACCGTTCATACCATTGTGAATTAAATGCGATAGAGTTAATATGGGCCCAAATGAAAGGTTATGTAGCTAGACATAATAAAACATTTAAAATGAAAGATGTTCGTGAACTCATGAAGTACTCATTGACAACAATAACTGGAGAGAACTGGAGAGATGCTGTGAATCATGTAATTAAAGAGGAAGAGAAAATGTGGGTTTTAGATAACCTCATAGAACAAACTATAGAACCGATAGTGATCTCTCTAGACGAGTCTTCGGATGATTCTTGTATGTCCAGCGAAGAATATGATACTATATATTGAATTTTATATTTCCTATAAATGGTATGTTTACTTTACTTAATATAGATTAATTCATTGTCAATTTTATTTCAACGGTTATGTTGACCGAATCTAATTAAATAAGCAAAATGAACTAATATCGTAATCTCCGCCACTGCCGCAATGTTTATCGTTTATCTGGAATTGTTCAGTTTTATTACCATATTGTATTTTGAGCTGAAACAGGGATGTATAGATAACCAATACAGACACCTACTTGTTTTGCATTAGAATTTTAGTATTTACTTGTAAAATTCTTAGGATCACTCTGTAAGAGATAAATTTCTATTTGAATATTTAATGAGGCTACTGTGCTGTCGGACATTAAGAAATAAACTATAGTGTGGATATGATGGCCATATCGCACGAGGACGAAGTTTGAGCACGACGCCTACGGCGTCCTGCTTAATCGTTCAAGTGCGATATGGACAATCCACACGAGTCTAACAGCATATTTTTTCTACGACCCACTTAAGAAAAAATCTAGAAAATAAAAATTTCTATAAACTGTAATATAACTTAAAATTAAAAATTTAACAATTCAAATTTATGTTTCCACTAATTTTTGTGTGGTAAACGTACAGTTCTTGAATGTCCAATTTGTATAATGCTACGGTTTCCCTTTTTAAATATACGATGCTGTTATAAGTAGATGTTGCTAGTCGGACTCCCTCATGAAGGGTACCGTACCATTATCTATAATAATGAATATTCTGCTAAATATTTCAAACGTCTATCTGTTGTCGTTATTAATATCAAGCAGAATAATTATTTACAAATAAAATTAACAATTAAAAAAAACTTCTTCACGGGGAATCGAACCCGGGTCTACCGCGTGAGAGTCTGGTTTGCTTACTACTCAACCACCGAGGAATATGCAAATTGTTTATCTATAACGTCAGATGTATTACATAATTTTTGCTTAAAAGGAACTTCCTACCGTGTGTCCCGCGACACGTTCTACCTTTTTTCTTTTGGTTTTGCTTCTCCTTCATTCCGTTTTCTATAACTCGTCCTGAAAAAATTAATATACTTTTTAGCGATTTCATAGTAAATATGTGCAATTTGTTGTAAATTTTACGCATTTGTACAGATAAGAAAACATTTTCTTAATTTCATATAATGTAGATGATTCGTGAGAATTTTAAGATTTTCAATGTCCACTGTAGCGGCGATTATCCAGCTTGTGCTTTGGAGAATAGCCTTATTCTACTTGCTTCTACTTCTTATGGTCGATTTGTACGCCCACATATTTTTATTTTTTATATTTTCTTAAAGTGAAAAATATTGCAAGCACTATCAGGCTACCGTCCCAGCCTAGTCAGTTGCCTTTCTTGCTTTATAGATAAAACAGTTTTGCACTAATTCTAAGGTTGGACCAACGAAATTGATGAATATAGACAATAGAAAGAAAATAAACAATAGGTACTATTTGACATAAACGGTTGGGAAGTTAATTGAAAAAAAATTATAAAAAATCCATTTTATAAACAAATATTCAAAAATTCAACAGCAAATTCTTCCAAATCCTCGTATTTATAGGTCACATAAAATAACAAATTTTATTGTTGAAATTGTAAATACGTTCTATTTTTTTTTTTTTTTTAATTTTCGAATAATTACATTTTTCAGTAAAGTTGAAATGTGTCGGTTTTGTGCATGAGATACTATAATTACTTTTTGGCGCCCTCTTTTTTTATTTCTTAACCTTGTTACGTTGACACCGTAGGCAAATAAAACACGTTACTATTTATACACTGGCTCCGACATTTTAACTGAAAGCAGACTAATTGCTAATTTGAATATAACAATAACTTTTGGCGCAGAGAAATTACATCGCTCTTCGAGATTCATTTTAATCTCGTTTATTAAATTTATTCTATAATTACATAAACCACGAGAGCATAGGCGTAGCGCTAGAGATTCCTTTTGGAATCAAGCGTTTACAGTAACGACAAAACTAGGAAAACTTGAAAGCTAAATAAACTTCTGATATTATTCGTCAAAGATACTTACTTGACATTAGGGGGCTCTACATCAGATCCAGTAATATTTTGTGCAAAAAGAAAAGCATAGTAGGTACAAATCCACATGTGGCTGGTCAGCAATCAAATATTTAGTTTCCTTTTAATAGGAAAGTCAACCACAATGTTTTTTGATATTAAACCACATTGAAAGGTATTTAAATTTTGAAAAATCAAAAATCATGTGCTCCTTAAATCAAAAATAAATGTATGTCAAAAAAGATACATACCTTGGTATGGAGTCGATGTATTGGAAATATTTTTCAGAAGGTTGTTACTCCTACCACAGAACACACTAGAATTTGATGCTTTTTAAAATAATTTTAAATAGTTCGCCACTTGCGATCTCTTCTACTATTGGACATATGATTTATTGCAATTAGCCCATTAATTTTATGATTGCCGGCAAAAGCTAAGACGATATACTTTGAGACAAACTATATAGTTCAAGCGCCCCAGCAAAAAAAGTAGGTTCTGAAAAGAATGTACGGGAACAGCTATTTTTTTTCTTGAATATGTTCAGGGTTGTCCCCTGAATGTAAATCCAAGTTGGCGTCAGGGGGGGGCTTCACTTCAGCCGCCATCTTGAAAAACGTTCGCATCGTACGACAAAAAATCTTGTAGATTTTTTTGAACACTTCATGCCATTTTATGCGTTATGAAATGGTTTTCGTATACAACGAGCAGTATTGCCACTGATAATGTACGAGTAGCAAGTTTTACCAAGCTGCAGCTCCTAAACAATGAATGCTACGGGAAAAAGTTTCCAATGAAATTTATAGAAAATTTTATGCTCTACAATTCAGTTACTACCATTTTCAATTTATCGTTGACCATTAACTAAATATTTAGCAAAAACCATATTGAAAAAAGTTTGGAGCGCTATAATTAAAAACCTATGCGTTATACAAAAAAAAAATGTCCAATGAAAAAGATGGCAAATATTATTATCTACAAAAATGATTTCCACAATTTTTGTCGTACGATGCGCGGTTCGGGAGATATTTAATAAAAAGTGTTTTTCAAGATGGCGGCTGAAGTGAAGCCCCTTCAATGACGCCAACTTGGATTTACATTCAAGGGACACCCCTGAACATATTCAGAAAAAAAATACCTGTTCCCGTACATTTTTTACAAAAAATACCCGGCTCTTGGCCTAATATCTATCCAAAAACGAATTTACAATACAAATGGGTATCTCAGGTTGAAAAATTGTTTACTAACTCTCAGGAAACCTGGAACAATCTACGTCCTAATATGTCCTGATACTATCAATCAACTCAAGTGGAGGTTGAAGATAGCGGGGTTGAATATTTCGCGAACAAACTTCCATTTTCATCTTACCTACGCCTATGTTCTAGATAGTACGCCATTTATGGAAGTGACCTCTTTTTCAGGTGATATATAATAATTGAGACACAACTTAAGTCACGGCTATCATTCCCGTTATGGAAAAAGCACCAATAAGGCGATGTTACGTAAACATGGTCAAATTATTAAATTTATAGTATACAAGAATTTAAATACAATTTATACAAATTTGCAATAAATTTCACATTGCTTGAGAAAAAATGTAAAAAGAAACGTTTATTTTCATCTTTGGGATTGACAAATAACTCTTTAAATTTATAATTCAATGGATAATTTATTGACAATACTCCGCTTCCTGCTCGTAGATAAGTCGATCATTATTACCTAACAAATCCAAAGCCAAATATGAACTTATAAATATTCATAGATTGGAAGCTCACAAACAACATCAAGATTGAATTTACTGTTTGGTGTTTGGTCCCTTACTTTGTGGAATATACTCAAGTTACTTTTACAAATATAACCAATCGTTTCCAATGAATTCCAACATTCAATGAAAAAATCATGAAAATATAAATGATAAGTTAATTATCATGTTAATCCACAATATTTTTAATATTCCTTAATTCAACCTTTCGGTAGCGTTCCAGCTATTTTTTTAAAATTCTGGTCCCTCTCTGACACTAATGAGAAAATTCGACAACTAGACAATGTTAGAAAAAGAAATTTCCAATAAACAATTAAGTACCTAAGTTCAGGATAGTATCATAAGTTTTGATCCAGGTTTTCTTCTGATTTATCATTGGAAATTGGTTAATCATGTCACCACGACATTTTTACATGCAATATTGCTTAATTTATTTCAAACTTTCCTTTTTTCGTTTTAAATATTCATTTAGTTCAATCCAGAAATTATCCTCTTAGCGAAATTTTTTGAAAATCAGATAATGGGGAAGACTAATTTTTTAAAACAGCATATTCGTGATCTCCATACTTGAAAACTACTATATGATGTAATTATATATTTTTATTTCTTTTATAATATAAATAATGTATTAAGTTGAATAATTTTCATTCCAAACGTACAATTTTACGCGCCATTTGTTGATGCCGCTTTCATTAGTGTAATGCAGTATGACGTACTATCCCCAACACGCCTATCCACCTTATGCCGACTAATCATATAAGCGCAGTGAATAAAAACCCTTCACAGAGAGGCTCTGCGCACGAGTCGTCCAGTTTCCAACCGTTTCCGGATAGTACGCCATTTGTTTCGAACATTTTTCAGTTTTTAATTGATATTTTGATTTCAAAACGCCAGGAAATCTGTTTAATACGACTTTGACACATGGCATTGTAGGCACACTAAACAAACATCCTTATTAATTATTGATTGAAACATATTTGAAATGATTACATCTCTTAGTGGTCAACCCCCTTAAATCCTCACATTGACCACACTGATACATGTACTAAAATAAAATACGAATGTACAATCGTTAACATTGGCTTCTGATTGGCTGGATGCAATGACCTTTCTTTTAGTTCACATATTTTCCGGGGCTCCTGTTTGCTTCTGATGACTGTATCTCAATGTATAATTGCTTGTTAATTTTTTTAATATATTATCAGAAATATTTTATTAACCAGGTGTCATATTCAAAACACCAAAAGAAGCTTTAAAGAAAAAAAAGTACTACACCCTACATCCACGGTTGAATGGGATGGTAATTACCACATAAAATTATGGTCAGTCAGTTAGTATTTTTGCATTCAATGGTCGGAATTAAGCGGTATATTTTGTGAATCCATGTCGATTAAAAGTTGAAATAGTTTCCGAACTAGTGTGTACGAAACAGTGAACAAGCCATAAATCATCAATGTTATGCTCACCGTTCCTCGTTTAAATACGAATTAATGCTAATGGCGGTGTCACATTCCGGACTCCGGACACGTAATAATTCTAATTGAAATATATTCCCCTGAAAGTGTACAATTTCTGCAATTTACCTAGTGAAAATGATTTCAACTGTGTTATATTGCTATTTGAAAATATTTATAGGTAATAACTGGCTTGATAAATGATTTTAACGGATAGTAGAAATTAATTTCGAAATATTTCGTTTTGAATTTTTGATGATAAATAATTGTTTTAAAAAATAAAAAGCACGCTTTTATGGTGAGCGAAATCACAAAATTGCATATATCATACATAACGTCAGTTGCGTGGTGTGGAGTGGCCACGATTTTTTTCAATTGCAAAAGAAAGGTGACGAGGTGAACTCGTAGATGCCACCCCAGAAATAGGTAGCAAAGTTTCAAAGTTTATCGTCTTAGCTTTTGCCAACAATCATCTAAATACGACCTTCTTAAAAAGAATTTTATCTGAAATGAAACCCATCAACAGCCGAATGACAAGGCAAGGGCAAGTCAATGAGTTTTATATTGGGTGTATGTTGGCTGCATTGAATTCATTTGGTTGAATTAAATATTCCGTTTGAGCGTGCGTTTTCAAAGAGCTTCCCATACGAGTATTAAACATATTAATTTTTTTTCGCAATGTTGCGTCGAAAACACATCATTAGATACAAATCTAATGGATAACGCAAGCTACCACAGCCGCCCACTACAAAAAGCACCATACTCATAACAAACTTTTGGAAGTGTTGAAATCATACATACATTCATATTAAAAATAATATAGAAAAAAATTCAGAATTAAATTTAAAATAATATTAAAGCATACCAATAAAGTTGGATATTGTTTCTTTTTACCTGTTTATAGTTTATTTAACTTGATAATATTTAATAATCTCTTAATTAGGAGGAAAAAGTAAAAATTAAAAATAAAGGATGTATGATAAAAATACAAAAACATAGATATTTCTTAATTTGATCCTTTTTAAAATATTTTCAAATAGTCCGCCACTGGCGATCTCTTCTACACCAGCTATTGGCCATATTATTTATTGCAATTGGCTCATTAATTTTATGATTGCCGGCAAAAGTGAAGACGAGATACTTTGAGACGAACTATACCACGTCAAGAGACGTCGAATACACAGACACTAGACACAGTAGTTAAAAAAGAGAGAACAAAACCGAAATGTTTGTTACCGGTGTTGCCAATGTGCAATGTCTTCGTTTCCAGATATTCACTATGAAAACGGTGATAGAATAGATTATAATTTAACATCGAAAACAATGGTATTATTGTAAATCAAATATCGCCCCATATAGACTTCCAATAGTTACCTAGTAGGAAATCTAGCAGCACTGCCATTTCGACGAGGTCAACGAAGCCTAGCCTTGAACCCCGCTGCATCGGCTTTTGAAAATTGTATGGTAAATGGAAATTTTCACACAAACCCCTTTTTCAAAAAATTTTATAATACGCCTACGATGGGAGAAAATTTATCCGCCTTCAAATTTGTTATCGTACGCACAAGGAAATTTCGAATTTTAACAAATCAATGATTTCCTTACACACATTTTATCTTACGTCATGGTAAATAGACATTTTTGCAAGTACAATTTTCTCTTTTAAAAATTGTATGGTTTCCCCATGGTAAATGGAAATTTTCACACAAAAAAGACCCCTTCAAAAATTTTATCGTACGCCCATGGTGGATTGGAATTCTTACAAAATTTTTATCTTACGTCCACGGTAGGTAGAAATTTTAGCAAATGAATGCAACACTATTTACGCTTCATTGTTAATTGGGTTGCATAAAACTTAGTCCAAACAAAACTTGTACCATTGTAGAGTATTTCGTTCCATGCTATGAATGCTGGAAGATATAATGGCTCACCCGGTATTAAAAAAAAAAATTAACCTGCATTGTCGAAAAATAATTCACAAAAATTATGATTTGATTCAATATTCATTCCTGTATAAACGAAAATTCATAATTTTCTCGCAAAATAGGAGAAATTTCCGTGAAAATTAAATTTTCCAGCGACGGAAAATAAAATTGCGTCCGAAGTAGAAAAATAAATTCGTCACATAAAAAAGAATTTTGAAGAGATATCTGCATATCCATTTAGCGCCCTTTTAACTTTTTTATTACCACTTATACGACACGAATTAGAGACGGCAATTTTATCAGTCAAAATGTAATTTTATATTATTTCAAGAGAAAGTGTTTCTTTTGACGCTGCGCGTTGAAAAATAAGTGCTGAAATTTCTGTAGTTGATTGGCTATTATTCAAAACGATCAAACCGTCTGCTTCTACTATTTACAATGATTAATAGGGAAATTATGCACATCAACCCGATGGTGTTGGTTGATTTTTTTCTTGGTAAAGAGTGGAATTAAAATCAGGCACTTCTATTTACCCAAACATTCGAATGAAACGAGGGCTTTAACACGTACAATCTATCAAAATACCAATTAAATGGAATGGAATATCAGGACATTGTAGGTAAAATTGGAAAATACACGTGACATATTTCCAATTAACACTGAGTAAAATCAACTGTATTTTTTTCAACATCCCCGCGACATTATAAGAGGGTGAAATTATCAACCCTCACTTTATTCAATATCAAATATTATTTAAAATCTCTGTTGTCTTGAATAGTAGTTTACGTAACAAGTGCGGAATGTGCAGATGGCCGATTGACGCTTTAGCCGAGAGTTCGGCCAGCAATCGCGTGCGGAAAAGTCACTTTACGCTCGTCCTCACGTGTTAGGTACACTATTTTTTCTACTAGCATGCGGAAAATAACCCAAAAGTTAACATAAAGAAACATTTATTTTTAAATACATATCAACAAATTAATTATTATTATTTGACATTCATTTGACGAGTCTTATACCAGGGCCATTAAAAAATTATTGAAATGTCAGTATATTCCCCAAAAACCCGATGGTTGGGATCAGTTGCATCCAAGTATTGCCTAGTAATCTGGCTGAAATGTACTGAATCACCATCATGCATAAATTACCGGGCTGGTAAATAGTGCACAGCGGTCAGTTTGTAGCCAGGTATACCCAAAATGTTCCTTTTTCATAGGTAAATTGCGCACAACTGATCCTAAAGAGGGTCTAGGTAAATGGCATACAACTTTATATCGATTCCACGAATTTTAAAAGTTACCAGAGATTCAAAGGATTATTAATGACTTTACGATAACAATTTGAGGCGTAGGTACATAAATTAGTTTAGTTTTTGCATTTACACTTCAATCAACCGGGTTTGGGCCTGGGTTTTCTTGTTTTTTTTTTAGTTTTATATTTCTTATTTTCTGCTATTTTTATGAACTAAGGATACAATTTGACCGCTGTGCGCAATTTACCTATACAGAGACTTAATCCCCTGGCTGCAACTACCTGACGAACCCTTCCCAAATTTGGGAAATTTCTTGACCGCTGTGCGCAATTTACCTACGCCCTAAATTACATGTTTTGTCTAATATTGAGTAGAATATCCACAAGTAGTTCAGGAAGATCGTGTATGGAGCAATTGCATTTAATAGCTGAGGCAAAAAATGTGACCCAATTGTATGTGTGTATATTGGGGGGATATTCACTGATTCTTAAAAGATCTATTGTGTCTCCTTAGTTCCTTGGAAAGTATAAGAAACTATTAGCTCATTTAATTCTATTTCTCGGAGGAATTTTAGGATTTCAGCTGCCTTTTATCCTAGGTGTTGTGCCCTAGGATTCTAAATTGCTGCACATTTCGCAAGTATGTGGATGGAGATTTCTTCTTCCATGCCACAGAATCTACATTCTCCTTCTTCCACTATATTGAGCTTTTCCAGTTGCCCGTAGAGGCGACAATGTCCCGTTATGATCTCTGTTAAAACTCTTAGTGCAGTTTTACTTTGACTTATGCATTCATACCGCAAAAGTGTGATCAAATGAAATAGTCCCTAATAATTCCAATCCACACATTAAATACAAAAAAATGCTGTATGGGCTTTCGGCTGCCCATTAGGGTGGAATGAAAAATGATATTTTTGAATTTTTAAATGTAATAGTGATAAAAAGTTGTCTATTGCCTTTGAAAAGAAACTGTTGAAATTTGGTTTTATTATGAATATTTTTTGAGGTGCCGCAAATCACTTAAAAATATGAAATTTTTTAAGATTTTTTTTATATACCGAAAAATTATTTTCGTCGTAATTTTTAAATGTAATAGTGATAAAAAGTTGAATAATGCCTTTTAAGAGACCCAGTTAAAATGTAGTTGGATTAATAATATATTTTGGGGTGCCGCAAAGCTGTAGAAAATATGTATTTTTAGGCAAATTTGACCATATTTGAACATTTTTTTCTTATTATAACTTTATAATTATGCATTGTTTTTTTATACTGTTTAATTTAAACAATTCATAAGTAAAAGAAACTGATATAGGTTAAATAACACTACAAATAATATATATTTTTAGATATAATCCTCTTAATATGATTAAGCAACACTAACAAAGTTTACTTCTTAGGTATTCTTAGAGAAAACCGACCTATTAAAATAATGTTGTATTTTGTTAAAATATATAACAAATAAACACAATGGTGACAGTACTGACAGTATTAGGCAGGAGTACACGGTGGGGAAACCAGAGTGGCGTAAATGGTGTAAGAAAATTTGTGACCCCCAATATCAATTTTCAGGCTGAAGACTTCATTGATATGATTGATTGGTTGGACTTAACAATCACACAGCCTCCGATGACCAAACACATAACTGATGAGGCTTTAAAAGGGTATATCAATGAGGCAAAAGAACATGGTTGCCGAATTCAGTCGATAGACTTTCCTTGTTTTCCCTGCCACACTCAAGCCGTGGAAAGAGTAATAAAACTTGTAACAGAGTCATCACTAAGTGTCTGCGGTCCTGAAGCAAGAGACGGCTTTGTTAAAGCAAGAATTGAATCACAGAAAATGATGCCTAAATTTGAAGAATTGAAGAAGTTTGTTACAGAAGAGAGTTAAAAGTACTGAAATAAAATGAAAGTAATTTGATTTATTCCATGTCTAATTTGCTTCAATGAATTTTATCTTGGCATCAATTTTTATGTATCTTTCCATAAAATAAAGAAGAGTTTATGAAATGTTTTGTAGCATGCGCTTCTTATCCCTGTCTAAAATCCCTATAAAGCTGAAAAACTACAATTATTTTAAATATATTACGTTACAATTAGTATTCCTCCATAATTTAGTTTTAAATATGTATTGTAATTTAAAAACTATTATTGAGCACCATTTCTTAGGTAAAGTTATTGATATCATTGAGTTTTCTAAGGTGAGTTTTCTCATTTATTTGACGTTTTTGGACAAATCATCAATATAGCAATTACAAATATAATAAATATATCACTATTAATCCTTAGGCCTTTACTTTTCTTACAAAGGAAACTGTTTAAACTGTTATTTAAAGATATATTAAAAGAACAGAATGGGCAGATTTTTTTTTCAATTTATTAGAAAATTTTGATTTCCTTTAACAAAAACTTATTTTTAGGGCTATTGCGGCACCTCAAGATATAGATATAAAAAAAAATTAAAATTTATAGTGTTGTTTGTGATACAAAGAGGCAAGTTTTGAATGCTATTAGAATGTTTTACGGTAAAAAAATATTTTGCCCTATAACTTCATTCCACCCTACTGCCCATACGTAAATATTATGAAAATTTATGTTTGAAAATGTGCCTAATCTGTCGAGTAATCTGTAGAGTAATAGGGCTTTACAAAGTTTTTGAAATATACTTTTCAAAAAACAGAGACCGTTCATTAAGAAGCAACAACTACTTCTCGGGCTATATGCTCCGACAGACATTGAATCCACTCCTAACTTTTCGCGTTCTTAATATTTCCTTTACTGAGGTTAATGTATTGATGTGATATCAGCATTGTCTCCAGTTCAGTCTCAAAGCTTCTGGACGGATGATATCTACCTTGTACTGATGAGGCGCGAATTCGCCCAAATCGGTCTACAAGTGACGTTGTCTCTCCTCATTATAAACCAGTATGGTTATTTATATCATGCAGATATCTCCACCCTGTTTATTTTAGAATTCAATATCTGTCGGGACATGTAGCCTGATAAGTAATTATTGCTTCCTACTTAACCAACTAAATGTCACAGTCACTGGCTTTGTCAATTGGCATTGCAACCATCAAATTACCGCATAGTGTGGACGCGCCTTAATATAGACAAAAGTTTGTTCAGATAGACGCACAAATTTATTTATGAACAAAAACGATTAAATTGTGACAATCGCTTAAACAATGAAATTTGAAAAGTTCAACAATATAGTCAAATTTTTCTTACCATCCAATACTCTTCTAATGATACTTCAATGTGTTCTAAACTTTGCTCAATCTCTAGGAACACATCCATTATGTTGCTTTTAATTATAATATATTTAGTACACGATTAATTCTCTCTCGTGAGTCGTAAGATGCCTTTCAAAGGTCATCTCCCAGATGATATCACAAAAGTGGAGTTGGAACAACTCCCAATGGACCTCCCCATATAGTCCCGAAGTTACTTGAGTCCCTT
>CAJUYG010002316.1:7322-34406 GCA_910591675.1 Galerucella calmariensis | reverse complement strand
CGTGATCTTCTCTTCGTACATTAGATACGTGAGCTAAGTGGTTGGAATTAATGTTAAAACATTTCCATCTAACTCCTTCCTTATCCTCCAAAAAACTACCGGAAATTATGAGCATTGCGGACTGCATTAAATGTACTACTGGAAATGTAACTAAGAGGGGGCGTGGAAGTGAGAGACGGGAGACTGAATGGGTGGCTGCGATGGGATTATAATGAAAACTGCTGGGAATTTGTCTTGTCTTGCGTTCTTTGGTGTGAATTATGCAAATGCTGTCCGCCAACGTGGAAACCCGTCTCCTAAATTGCATTACTCCCGCAATAAATAAGAGCTTTTCCCTCAAATGTCTATAAAATTCGCAAGGATTTTAAAAATTTCATTATACCAGCCATTAGACCGTAGTTACGTATTTTCACTTTGTCGACAGAATGTTGATCGGTACTTGTTTAATCTAGCGTTTGATTTTATTGGCTCAGTCGGTATAAAAAATATACAATTAAATTGAGTATAAGAGAAAATGAATTAGTTTTCAAATTTCGGTCTCAAAATAATACGTACTTGTCATTATTTTATAAGTTTCAATTGAATTTATTGAAAATAAGTCAGAATTCGTCCTTTTGAGAACAAAGTATAAGAAAGTTGTCCCCTTTCAAGATCACATTAGGTTGAAGTATTTATGTTTTTTTGGTAGAAAATCTGTAAAGCAAGCCTATTATTTAACTGACTCTGGCTCTGGTTTTTGTAATACAGCTTGTTAACAATGAAGCATAAACAAAAAATAGCTGCAAAATAATAGATATTTACGTAATTAGTTATGAAAAGAGCGATATTGTTCAGCAAGCGTAATATTTGCCAAAACGAGCGCTAGCGAGTTCTGCAAATTACGCGTGTTGAACAATATCGCTCTCTCCATAACGTGTTTACGTACAACGTTTTATCTAATTTCGCGCTTTCATAATATTCAATAAAATCTTCAATTACAATGATAATATTGAAGTGGAATCAAATGGTGTTAGAAGTATTGTTACTCTGATGTATTCACCCAGAAAATTGACATACTTTAAATAACTGTGTCCTGAATAATGTTTTCAATGTTTATAAATCTCAGAATACTATTGAATTAAAATAATGGGTTAATTGTACAGTTTAAATAATGAAATAATTGTCAGTTTTGACAGTACCTACCTAATTAATAAATTATTCTTTGAAACTCATGTGGTATCTCTATGTTGAAACATAAACAGTTACGTAAAGTTTTTACATAACTACTTTTCATAACTGATATATGAAGGTTATGAAAAATGTGACCTTTCCTAACGTCAAGGAGTGACGTAAAGTGTCACATTTGATAGCGGAATTAGATAAATAAATAAAATAATTCACTTGAGTTATGTTATAGTGATGATAATGAAAAGTTTGTGCATTATCTTTAACATTGTGATGTGTTGTTAAACATGTACATTATGTATGTTTGAACTTGCACTACGAAAATATACTTGACCTGGTGCTTTTTTCTTGAGGTTTCAGTCAATTTTGAATGATGTTCAGTTTCCAACCAAAGATTATAAAGAGAAGAGATACCAATTCCGGTAAAACATCAAACGATTTTCAGCTCCGTCGTCAATGGCCTAGGACCTTTAACTCGGTATGGCTGCGATGTTGCCAGTTTAAAATATTTTCTGAATTTCTTACCAAATTGCACTGTTAACTCGGGGACAATAACAATTTCTAGTGCCGGATCTAGTTTTTTTGGAAGTTTCCACTAAATCTTTAAAACTGTGCCATGAATTAAAACAATAATCATAATCGAATATATATTTATGTATTTATTTAATACCTATTTGTACATTCCTATGATTTGTTATAGTCATCACTCTTGGGAGATTAATTAATAAATACATTTTTAGATAACACAAATAACCACAAAAATCAACCAAAAAGTACAAATAATTCCCAATTTATTTATCATCAAAGGGAATACAATACACACCTATGCACCTATTTTGTTAATAATTTGTAGCACCAAAGTTAATATCAAAAACTTCAAAATTTCTTATATCATAGGCCGGGATATTAAATGATATACTCTCATCCCTTGGAAATCGAAGAACTTTATTTTTCTTTCCGAATAAAATTTATTTGGACAGTCTCTGTATGAACAATACACTCCGCCGTGATGTTTATTCATTTTATAAGAATAATAGTCTATACCACTATATTTTTATAGTAAATATTCACACAACGCACAATCGATTAGTCAAATAACACAATTAATATCGCCGATTGAACACCTTCAAACAATGAAGCAAACAAAAATGGCGGTATGTTATTTTTTTCCAATTCATATCGACTGTCAAGAAGCCTGTAACTTCTGATTTCTGGATTAGTAATTCTTTTTCCCAATTATTTTAAAAATATGCGAGTAGAACAAAGATCTTAGCCAAGGCTCTTTTGCACCTTTTTGTGTGGCCTTTGAAGCGACCTTATTTTACAGACTGAAAGAATAATGTTTAGAAAAAACAATTTCTAAAAACACAACTGTTATATACAATATGTACAGTAGACATTTCCTCCTTTACTGATACAGATTTTGTTGTTAAAATTGACATGGATATTGTTGACACTGTGGCTAATTGATTATCCAAAGCTTTATGTCGGAGATTTGTCACATTAATAAGTTGTAAATAGGCTTTATAGACTTGGAAGAGGAATGTCCAGTTATTTTGATTAATTCTTGTTCATTAATATCTGATTTAGAGAATTATTAGAAATTTTTTTATTCTTTGTATACAGTACAATTTTTTCAGCTGAAATTTTCGTCCACTCAAGAATTTCGTTGACTCCTATAGGAACATTTTTGTACCAACTTTTTGATAAATTATTTTTTCAAAACGGATAAGAAATATTGGGTAGTCATAAATGATCTACCAGTTTTAATATGGTCGGGTCTATGTGTAGAGTTGCTAGGGTGTCGCAAGTTATCCGACAAGTTATTTGACTCTAATATTATAATGATTTGTGTATTATCTATGATAAATAAATGATATTATTATTATTAATTGGGAATTATTATACGTCAGTGGAATTGCCATAAAAATGCACAGTCTGATGAAATTTGACAAAAATATTAGTTTAATATTTCAAATTTCACAACTAAAAAGTTTTAGACAAAGTTTGTTCAACTTTAAACTTCGTACAAAAATTGTGTGTTCGTAAAATCGTATTTATATTGTTGATAATGTATTTTCCAAAACCCCGTATACAATTCCCAGTTCTATAATAAGTGTATCTTAGTTTTTGTCAGGCGTGAAGTTTCATCTAACTTTATTCCTTCTTTGGCAATAACAATTTTCTCTGAACATCTTTCGTAACGCCGTACCACAATCTTCTTCTAGGGCCCTTAAGGGACTATATTGTCTACGTGTGCAACTAATAAACACACAATGTGCCCTACAACAACCTAATCAATAGTTCAAGGAAAACACTTTGGTCAGGAATTTTGGGCGGACGAGAATTTTCCACTTTTACGAGGTACCAACCTTTATCGGCGGCGGCTACACTGCACGCAGCAACAATATTTACTAATGTCACTACATAGTTCAATGCTAAATATAAATTTCGAAAGTGAAGGTTGATCACAAGCAGAACTATACCCTGTTTTTAAACTAAGAGGAGCATTTAACGAAACCTCAGTCACATCACTAAAAGTTACTAGATTGGAAGTGTGTTCCGAAAGGGGCATAGGCGTACGAAAAAGATTTTATAAGGGGTTCATTTATTTGTGAAAGTTTCATTCTCTCACAGACATACGATAATATTTTTATAGGGGATCAATTTATTTGGAAAAATATCAATATCATGTGCGTACGATAAAATTGTATTGATGTATCAACAGAAATTTCCATCTAGCATGAGCGTACGATAAAAATTGTATAGGGGATCAATATTTTCTTTTAACATGGGCGTCCGATAAGCATATCCGATAAACAAACTAAAAAGGCTGCGGCTACTCCCTTTGTAGGAGTTGGACTATTCCGCGAGATTTGAGAAAAAAGGAAGAAAAAACAGATCATAACTCAGGAAAGGCAGTCTAGGACTTAACCAGTGAAATATATCTGTTAGGAACTTCAACCGGTGAGATCAAAATGATATTAGAATTTGTTAGTGGATTTCTCACATTGCATTGTGACACACCTCCTGGGTGTCTATTTACTCTTGAAACTCGCAATAGACAGCCTAAGTCTGACGTCACAACTGTGGGCGGAGCCTGGACTGGTTCCAAACAAACTCTCTTTATATGTAAAAGTCCCATAAGGAATTTTTTATTTAGTGTTTTTTCAACGTTATAAAGGCAAAATAAGACATCTAGTTTCCATATTGTGTTAGAGGAACGTGCCGTTTAAGTGATTTTGTATAGGTTTTTGCCAAGGTGAAATAATTCGATTACTAAATCAAGTTGAAAACTTTTTGAGGTTATGTTGGTTATGTTTTGGTGATAGGTTTTTGGATAATTTCTACTGTTTTATGATTGATAATCACTTAAATTTTAATAGTCATTTTAATTACATACAAAAAAAATTTCAAAGAAATTATACTTTTACTCCAGAGTATAGCATCATTTAAGTATTAACTTTAGAATAACAGTGTATAAAATCATAATACAGCCACACTTTGAATACTGTCCTACCTTACTGTATACTTTCGATTTAAACAAATTAAGGGCACTGCAAGAATTACAGAACTGAGCAATGAGAATTGTATTAAGATGTGGCAGGCTGACCCCAGTATCTTTAGTGATAGAAACATTGGAGTGGTTATCAATTGAAAAGAGGCTGATTTATATGACATTAACCTATATTTATAAGATGTTGCACAATCTTTTGCCAATGAATTTTAACAAATATATAACCTATAACAGTCAAATACATGAATATAATACTAGAATTCACAATCACTTACCTATTAACATTCAAACTAAAATGTTTAAATACAAAAATATTAATATTTAAAGGATTTATTGACTATAACAAGCTACCAAATGAAATAGAAGATTCACAAAGTTTACCACAATTTAAAAGGGGATTAATAAACTATTTAGTTAAACGATGAACCTAGAATTATTTCGACTACAAATTGTTAAAGATTGAAATGTATGTGATTATTGTTTTTTTAATTGTGATAAATGCGGTATGTATTTGTTTATTTATACATCTATTTATTATATAGGTACATGTAGTTATTCAATTTTATATAGGTATTTATTTATTATATGTTTGTATACTTTAAACTAATGTCCAAATTAATTATTGTATGTAAATTAGGTTTTCCTATTTTGAATAAAACTATCTATATCTGTATATTATTATTTAGTTTGTGACTTCAACTGAAAATATTTTCAGGGATTTTAAGACACTATGGTAATGTGCTTTGTGCCAGGTTGCAAGCATGCAAGCAAACCTGCAAATTTTTTCGGTTTCCAACAAACCAGGCTGAAAGAAACAAATGGATTTCTCTTATAAGGTGAAGAAAGAGTAATTAATATCATTTTTAAGGAATGTTTTATTGAAATATTTTATTTACTCACAGGCGAAAAGATAAACAATCCACTTAGTTTGCGAGAGTTTGTGATTGCCATTTTGTGGACAAAGAAAGCTTTAAGACATGTTTTGAAGCCATCTCAAAATAATAGAATAAATAAATTAGGAATACAGAATACAGTTTAGATGGTTTCAAATAAAATCAAATAACCAACATAACCTCAAAAAGTTTTCAACTTAATTTAGTAATTAAATTAACCCAAAATAACTTATACAAAAAAACTTAAAATGCACGCTCCTCTAATACGATATGGAAACTAGATGTCTTATTTTGCCTTTATAACGTTGAAAACACTAAATTAAAAATTCCCTATGGGACTTTTACATAGAAAAAGAGTTTGTCTGGAACCAGTCCAGACTCCGCCCACAGTTGTGACGTAAGCACTTAGGCTGTCTATTATGATATAGCGAGCGTACGCTCTTCAAAGAGCTCACTCTCCTAGGAGTTCCCACTTCTCGGTGAATAAACACCCTGCTAGATAAAAAGAGGAAACAAAATGCTTCAACAAAATGCCCTCCAAGAGATCTCAACAGATTTTAAGCTTCATAGACGAGATAGGATTAATTTTTCAATTTTTCGAGTGAACACAATACCTAAACCTAAATTCCCTTCTGATATCCTTTGGTGATAATTATTGCAAGCTGATGCCTGCGGATCACCTAGAACTCAAAATACGTCCAATATTAGTACTAACTAGTCTATGAGACGTTCCTCAGAAGTGAGAGTATATTATTTCCAGTGAATGTCATTCAGTATACATGCCAGTGCAACTGCATGGCGAATGGTTGGGAAAGTGCTTGGCAGTTTTGTCAACTTTTTCTCCAATGGCCGTATAAAATGGTTTCGGAGAAATTTTGTGGTTTTGCTATTGAGTTGAAGTTGAGATAATTGATAGATTGATTTACTCTACAACTTTGATACGAGAATAAATAGCTTGATAGCTAGGCCAGTCGTTATGGGTCATTTTAGACCAAAAGTACAAGTAATTAGCAATACGGCTGCCTTTCTTTTATAAGTACCTTGAAGTATGGAGATTATTATAAAAAAAAGTTCACCAGTCTATCGACTTCCCAAATTATAAGAAAATAATAAAAAAACTTTTTTGAAATTCTTCAATATTTCGCGCTGGGAGGAAGGTGGAGAGGAATAAAAAATACCCCTGTGTAGGGGAAGTGTTTTGCAATAAAAAAGGTCTCCTGAGTTTTTTTCGCCTGATCAATGGTTTGTCCGAAAAAAATTCGGTAAACTAAGAATGTGCTCCGCATCTGCGCGACTCTGCTGCACGGCGGAAGACCTACTTTCTGAATTGCGGGAAAAAAATATAAATATTCATAATTAGGAAAAATTAATTATCCGTAAATTTTATTTATGGAACAGACCTCCTGAATAACAGTTTCCATCCTTCGAAAAATTGTTTCAATGCCACCTTATTATATAATATATTTTTTATTGAAATACAGTAGAAACTCGATTAACCGGACTAACTAATGTCGTTAGGCATTCGTATAATCGAAAATCCGGATAATCGAATGTACTAAGAAAAGCGGGTTTTGGTCATACATATGTTGTATAGTTGAAATAATACCCTTCTTGGTGTGCGTCATCGATTGTTAATCTCCTTCTATCACATTACGTAGGAAGAAATGGAGAAAAAGGCAGGTCTGTGATTAATCCTAATCAAAATATCACAATAATGAACCGTTTGAATGTTTTACAAATGTTAACCCTAATCTTTGACTTACAAAAATTTGATTGGTTGATGTTTAGATTACGCGCCAGCGCAACCTATCAATCGCGAGGTTAAAATACTATGAAGGCGTAACTTTCGAAGCGGCAATGTGTCTTACGTCTTTTTCTACTGTTACACTGACAGTTCTCGACAGGTCTGTACTTTGTTGTTTACGTTTAATTATCATTTATGAAAAGTGAATATTAATCTTATTGTTATATTTATCTAAATAATACAAAAATATGCCTAGATACACGAAAAAACATCAGCATTTTGAAAGTTTTGAAGTATTTTCAGTTAGAAAAAGAAGTTGGTAATTATTAATTTCATAGCCTTCTCGGCTTTGGCTTAATACGATCCTGATGATTTTATTTATCAAATTTAAGGTTAGCTATATGTCAAAATAGCAAATAAAATAAACGACATGCCGAAAACCCGGATATACGTCACAATCGATGACGCACACCAAGAAGGGTATTATTTTAACTATACATACGATGTTATGTATGCTATTGATTAAAAACAACAAATACATATCAATGTTTATTAAGAAATTATTAGGAGATACATCTTAGATTATATACATACATGTACGTACATACTAAAATACTGCAGTCTAAATCATAAAATAAAATATTTAGGTACGAATGTATAGTCCGGATAATCGCGAATCCGTGTACCTGAGAGCCGGATAATCGAGTTTCTACTGTAGGTACTTGGTTTCTGATTAGAATATAATATTTATATGAAGTATGAGTGCGGAACACATAATTAGTTTACCGATTTTTTTTCGGACAAATCATTGCTTGGACGAAAGAAACGCACAAAATCTTTCTTATTGCTAAACACTCCCTCTACACGGTGGTATTTTTTATTTTTTTCTACCTTTCTCCCAGCGCGAAATATAAAGAAATTTCGAAAAAAAAAGTTTTTTGATTTTTTTTTCTAATTTGGGAAATCGATAGAATGTTTTTTTCTTTATTAATCTACATACTTTAAGGTACTTATGAAAAAAAATCAGCCATATTGCTAAATACTTGTAGTTGTTACCTCTATCGTCTGGCCTAAGCCTCTTACACACAATCACAACGTGATTTCTTGTTCCAATTTATTTCAAATTTTGTATAAATATTCTTCAACAGAATTGAGGAAAGATATGTTTCGTATTTTATTAAAACTTATTGCCTAACGGGGTTGAAAGGGGGTGGAAAATTATTATTATGAAGTTGATATCAATATTCCTCAATGCTTTTGATTTAAATTACATTTTGCTTTGACACGTTCCAAAACTCAATCCCATTTTATTAAGAAAATAACCATGTGCAGTTGATATGTTCTTTGTTAACTTAGATGCTCTGTTTTTACGGGTTGATGGTAAAGTTTTATTCCGTTTGGCATACGAATTGCGGCTTAATAATTTCTGGAACTGGAAAAGTTACTTTTGTTATGCTGGATGTATCTAGTGAGGATGTAAATATTTGCCGCTACAAAAAATTTAGTCTCGTTTTTACAGGATCTGGTGAATTGTCCGAGATAATTTACTGCACAATAAAATTATTCCACCCATTTTGTTTGAACAATATCCTTCTACAAATGACAAGTATCAAATTAGTAAAAAACTTTAAAGTATAAATCTAGCTTTGTTGAAAATTATTCACTTGTTGAAGTATTCACAATAGAGATAAATATTTTATTAAGTTAAATTTTCTTAAGGGCCTATTCTGTAACTCTTTCTTTAAATAAAGGCTGTTAAAAGTTTAACCGCCGCTAAAACGTCGGTATTCGCTAACCACATTTCCGTCGCAATTTTGAAGTATTCCTTTGAAATAGCCTGCGCTGGAACTATTTTTAATTGTTAAAGTATGCCTTCAAATATTAGCGGTATAGTCAAAGCGCTCTTATCCTGCGGGTTCAAAGGTCATCAACCATATGTATCAAATCATAAGATACAGAGGTTACCAAAATGTGAGATTACAAATATACCAGGAAAAAAGAATGATGGTTGATGTTTCCCGCACATTGGTTGACGAATTTCCACTTTTTCATTCATTTTCGAAATAATATATTAGATTAAGTATTGATGATGCAAAAAGCCGGAAAATTTAAATGAAAACTTCGCTGGTGAAAGACTTTTTAGAATCGCTGAAAACTAAATACACATTATCCTTCATTCTCCCGTCAAAATTGCAAAAGTCTGTCTTATTCATCTTAAGGATTTTATTTGGAAGCTATGATTAAACGCAATAAAAGAAAAAAAAAAAGTTGAGTATTTTTTTGTAGAATCGTATGACCCGCATGATAAGATTGCGTTTTACTCTAACAAAAATGGCGTATATAGATTTTGCTGGTGAAGCTTTTGAAACAGGAAAGTAAGAAACTGTTTTTACATTATATTTGGAATAATTTATATCAACCATGTATATTATTATATTAATATATTATCTTATTATTCTAGAGCAGAATTCAGATTACACCTAAGTATTATAAACTTGGGCGATCCCTTCCAAATACCCACTAATATACTAATGTCTTTTCCGCTTTTCCAAGGAAGTGTCAGGAATATTAATTGACCACATCTACAATAAGGGCACAAAACTATTGCCATTTCAACACATTTAAAAATTCTTGCCTGCTTCCACTTTTATGCTTCGGGGGGACTCAAATTGAGTTCTGGGCAGGGTCACATTTTTGCTATGAATCAACCTAGAATGAGCAGATGTATTAACCACATTCCATATTCCATATTCTGCGCTTTCGTACTGCAGCAGAGAAGGATATAACAGTATAAACTGTCAAAGTGATTAGGTACAATATTTAAAGAAATGGGCACTCACATCTTTTCGCTGTACCATTGTTTTTGACTGACCGAATAAATTTAATTTTGTAGTTAGATCCTTCCACACATTATCCACTTTGATCAAATCAACAGGTTCCACTTTTATAATAACAGCAGCCTATTCTCTTCCAAAAGGCTTATCAAGTATTCGTTTTGCTTTTTTGTCATTCTAGGCTACCATGGCAATAAACCAAAGACAGTTCATGTTACAAATGTTATTTTTTATTCAATTTGTTCTCTAACCCAGGTATTGAATGTCCAATAGCTCCTTTTACCACATACTCCTAAGGCTACTGTTGCCTGAAGCTTTCACCAGCTTTGATTTCTCGGTGCAGAGTCTCCATAACACTTATGCAGTTTTTTTAAAGGAGCCGTCCCTTCGTCGGCACCACCTCAGCCTCCTGTGCTTATTGTAGATACTCGTAGTGTTCTGACTACAGCCTATTCAGCCAATCCGTTCCCTGTATTAGCTCATAAAGGTTCTTTGCTGGTTGGTTGTGGAATTCTTCTGGAGTCATTTGGGTTCTACCATACAGTTTCTGCCTTCTCTGGTCCAGCGACTCACAGTTGCATAGTATATGCAGAGCTGTTTCGGTGTCCTTTTTGCCTCTTCTGCATGTAAGGTCTCCGTTATACAGCCCTATTTTGTTTAGGTGCTCCTTTGTGGGAAAGTGTTCCGTAAGTAGCCCTGTTATGGTGCGTAGTTTGTTCCTGCTCATTGAGAGCAGTTCTTTCTTGTGATGGTTCTTTTATGAATTTCTTCCCATGTATATGCCTGGGCGTATTCTTCCAGTATTTATTGTGTTGTTCTTCCACCCACCCTTTTAACCATGACCTTGTTAAGCATCCGGGGATGCCCACAGCAGGTTCGGGTCCGTTCATCAGAGTTAACGATCCTGCTCTTGCGAGTTCGTCAGCTTTTTCATTGCCAGCGATTCCTTCGTGACCTGGGACCCACTCCAGTGTTACACTGTTCCGAGTCGCCAGTCTTCTTACTTAGTTCTTCTCCGCACTCCCATACTAGCCGAGATGTCACCCTATAGCTCTGAAGTGCTTTAAGGGCAGCTTGACTGTCACTGTTGATCCTGATCTGCCTGTTGTTGTAGACTCTAATGTTATTTGCCCTTGCACATGCAAGTATTGCATAGACCTCTGCTTGAAATACCGAGGCGTATTTTCCTAGCGAGACTATTCCTTCATATTTGTTCGATTTGCTGTATATGCCCGCTCCGGTGCCGAGCTCATTTTTTGATCCGTCTGTATATCAGATCAGTTCATTTGCTTATTATACAGGGTGGAGCAATCTTCTGACATCGGAGGATTACATCGTTGTGGTGATAGATAGAACTTTATAGTTTTGTGTGAGCTAATACAGTACTGAGAAAATACTTTCGATTCTACAGGGTGTTCCAATACTACGTAGCAGCACAAACTTACATTTTTTTCAATGGAACGTACTATATGTACTATATTTTGTTCAAGAATCGAAAAGATCTCACCGAGAGCGTTACAAAAATATAGCACTCTAATATATTATAAGGGTGTTTTACAAAGATATGGCCAATTATTAGCAAAAAAGACCTCCTCCTTAACACTCTGCAGAACAGTAAATTAAAATAAATCAACAGGTATTTGTATTCAAATGTCATACAGACATCATTGGCTGTTCTCAGTATTAATTAATTTTTCCATCTGTGGCTGCTTTAATACAGGGTGAAACAAAACGCAAATTAAGCAATATCTCAAAATTTTTAAATGAATCGCCCTATAAGTCTTTTTACAATTTGTTAGTACAATTAATAAACTTTCAAACGATGTAGTGAACTTAGGGCATTAGTTAATGGTAAATCGTAAATATTTTATGATAATGGTCAAAAACAAGTAGGTATTTTACATACACAAATTAAATGGTATTAAATTTTTACATGCAACATCTTGTGAATTTTAACATAAATTCTAATCGTAATTTTGGATGCATCTACAATATCTAAACAATGAAATAAAATGTTTGCTAATACCGTAGGTACCTGGAATTACCAAAAATTTCATATTTATTCATGTTTCACTTTCAAGAATTGTTATTATAGGCTTGTTTGAGAATGGGCGAAACATAATCAAGCCATATTTTTGATTATATCAAGTGGGCTACTATCAAAATAGTATCTACTAATAAATGTCAAAGGAATATTGCTGTAGGTATTCTTCGTTTGAGTTTAGGAAGTTGATTCAAACACAATAGTTAACTTGTGTTTCCAACAAGATGGAGCATCTGTATATCAGAAATTTTACCGACAGGTGGATAGGACGTGGTGGACCAATTTCGTGGCCTCCCCGATCTCCAGATCTCACACCGATGGATTTATTTTTATGGGGATACATCAAGCAGCTTGTGTATCAAACGTAATGCATTTTCCACAATAACTCCAGCTATGTTGGAAAGAGTAAGATCCTCGTTTTTGAAAAGAATTGTATGGAAGTAAATGATCGCCATTTTGAGCGCTTAGCATAAACTACTATACTTTTTATAGAATGTCAATGTTCATTTATGTAAATGTGAGTGTTCTTATAATGTTGGTTTTCATAATTGTTAGTTTTTCAAAAATAGAAAAAGTTGGAAAATGAATAACAAGCTTGCATTTTACATAACTAAGATATACTGTTTGTGGTGACTTGAGTAATTATTTCGTAAAGACTACAAACTGCTTTCATATTTATTAGTACCTACTATAATGACATTAGCCTACTTACAGTAAACAAAAATATTTCTTCCCACATAATTCCTTCTTTCCTTCCTCTAATGGTAAGAGTAGAAGTCAAAGATATCTTAGATGCATCCAAAATTAGGGATTAGAATTTATGCCTTAGAAATGTTAAAATTCACAAGATGTTGCATGTAAAAATTTAATACCATTTAATTTGTGTATGTAAAATACTTGTTTTTGACCATTATCATAAAATATCTACGATTTTCCATAAACTAATGCCCTAAGTTTACTTCATCGTTTGAAAGTTTATTAATTGTACTAACAAATTGTAAAAATACTTATAGGATGATTCATTTAAAAATTTTGAGATATTGCCTGATTTGCGTTTTGTTTCACCCTGTATTAAAAAAGCCACAGATGAAAAAAGTAATTAATACTGAGCACAGCCAATGATGTGTGTATGACATTTGAACACAAAGACCTGTTGATTTATTTTAATTTACTGTTCTGCAGAGTGTTAAAGAGGAGGTCTTTTTTGCTAATAATTGGCCATATCTTTGTAAAACACCCTTATAATATATTAGAGTGCTATATTTTTGTAACGCTCTCGGTGAGATCTTTTCGATTCTTAAACAAAATATAGTACGTTCCATTAAAAAAAATGTAAGTTTGTGCTGCTACGTAGTATTGGAACACCCTGTAGAATCGAAAGTATTTTCAAAATGTGCTCTCAGTAACTGTATTAGCTCACACAAAACTATAAAGTTCTATCTATCACCACAACGATGTAATCCTCCGATGTCAGAAGATTGCCCCACCCTGTATATGCAGTTACCGTTGAGCTTAAACAATCAAAAATTATATTTTCGGGAAATCACAAAAATTGGGTCACTTAAATACTTTAACTAACAAACTAACAGTCAAAATTTTTGTTTTTGTTTAAATGGATTTTTGTGTCAGACCGGACGTGATTGATAATTTATATATTTTATATTTGGCTATAAATCGAAATTTATAAAAAAAATTTGTTAATATATTTTCTATTTATTGAAGAAAATGTTCTCCCTTTAGAAACCGCCTTTGCGCTGTTGATGAGATGTTGGTGAGAATAGCGCAAAACGGATTATGCAATACCTGATGGCGATTTGTTTAAATAACAGAAAACGAGCCTACAAGAAATTCCAGACACAGACAAACTCTATTTTCCTCTGTAATTTAACGGAATTAATGCGTCGTAGTGACATTGTAAGTTTTATCTATAATTGAATCAATCGGATTTAGCGTCCTCAGGTACTTCAACAAATTACTTGCCAGGATTCAATTTAAGTGAATAATTTTAATTAACGACCTTTGTCGTTGGGGAACACTAGTTTGAAATTAAATACGAATACGATGACAAAATGGAGAATTTTAGACAATTAAAAAGATTGGGAAAATTAATTAAAAATCACTAAAAGGTATTTGGAACAGTAAAAACGCATACTTTCATTCTTCTATTCAATCGCAGGCGGTAATAAAGTTGCCAAGATGCTGAGCATAAGGATGTATTGTGTGTGTAATTAACAATAGTTTACTATACACCAAGGTGGTGAAGACCATTATTATTGACCAAGGCTTATAAATGTCTTTACCGCCATGGTGTATATACAATTTTTTCCGCTACTATAGTTCATTTAAAAACCAGGCGCCCTATGTTTGAGTTCACTCGACTTAATATCGCATGCGATTTTCGCAATTTATCGAAGGATAACCGAAAAAAGGTATGTTCGAATATCACAAGCGATAATTATCGACCAAAAAACAACGAGCGGATATTTAGCATGCGATAACAATTATCGAAGGGCGTGGCTTAAATCCTAACCCTAATTCATTGTTTAGTTTTACTAATGGAATAATACTTATAAGCTGCTTTTACTGATGATATAACGAAATGGCAAATTTTGATGAAATTGCAATGATCGCTATTGCAGAAGTAGTAGACGAAGCTGCTGGTGTCGTAGCAGGCCAGCGGAGGCCCTTCTACCCTCGTATAAATGCATTTGAACTTGGAGATAGACAATTCGTGAGAATGTTTCGTCTATCAAAAGAATTAGTTCGTGAAGTGATTCGACTAGTGTCTCCCTATATACAGGAGGGAAGTAGAGAATCAGCTATAAATATTGAGACAAAGGTATGTCACGTTTAATCTCAATAAGTATGTATATTATTTATAATAAAACATGTTTATGAAGGTTTTAGTAAGTCTTCGATTCCTCGCAAGTGGCAGCTATCAGTTAGATTCAGCTTCTAATATACATGTAGCATTAAGTCAGTCATCTGTTTCAAGGTGTCTTGATGAAGTAATTAACGCTTTAAATCAACCAGATATTTTTAATCAGTTGGTTAGATTTCCCAGAAATATGCAGGAGCTTGAGAGAAAACGTGATGGGTGAGTAAACAATTTTTATTCGTATTAATTGATCCATTAATGTGAACCTACTATTCATTCTGAACACATTCTATATGCATGTATCGATAACCAAGTTATTGTCTTCAGAAACAGAGTTGATGTAGTGTAAAGTTTGTTCAGTATGAATATTACCAAAGGTTCCAGTAATTTCAACTTAATATGTACTAGCATTTATTGTTGTTGCAGGTTTTATCAAAAGTTTCATTTTCCGGGTGTAGTGGGGTGTATCGATTGCACCCATGTTGCAATCATTGCACCACCTAAAAATGATCCCATATATAATGAATATGTGTATGTGAATAGGAAGAACTACCATTCCATAAATGTACAGTTGGTATGTGTTTTGTATTTGATTATGCTCAAATATATAGTATCGTTATTTTGTTTAGATATGTGATTCTCAGATGAAAATTATTAATGTGAATGCTCTTTATCCTGGCAGTACAAACGACGCCTTCATATGGAATAATTCAAATGTGCAAGAGATTATGCAAAATATTCATCTCAACAATCCAAATCAGTTTTACTTACTTGGTAAAAAAAAAAACAAATATATATATTAGCCCAGCTATGCCCAATATTTTTATAATGAACCTATATAACATATTTTAGGAGACTCTGGATATCCATTAAGACCGTGGCTATTGACACCTTTGGAAAATGAACCCTTGCCAGGATCTCCAGAAGCAGAATATGATAATTGTCATAAACGTACACGTTGTATCATTGAAAGATGCAATGGTCTTCTCAAAATGAGGTTCAGATGCCTTTTGAAACATAGAGTACTTCACTATCATCCGGAGAAAGCAGCTCGTATAATCAATGCTTGCATAGTTCTACACAATCTTTGTATAGAACATAATATGCCTGCACCTGAACCAGAAGATATCGATGAGTATCTTGATTTGGGCATACTAGATGATGAAGGAAGAGGACGAGAAGAAGGTATTGGTGCAAGAGTTAATCCTCAACTGCAAGAAGGTCGGAGATGGCAGAGAAGACTGATTCAAAATTATTTCACCAACTAATTTTTTTCTTATAATAAATAAATATTACTGTGTACATCAAATTTTTTTATTTATGTAAATAAACTAACGATTTTCACTAATTTTTTCAAGGGCCCGTGCCTTTCTTTCTTCTATCAATAATTTTTTTTCCTTTATTTCAATGATTTTATTATAGTAGCATATTTTTCTATCTTCTGCAGCTTTCATAATATCCAATTTTCTTTCATAGTACTCCCTTTTCATAATTAATTTTTCTTTTGCTGATTCACTCAGTAATGCTGCAGCAGAAGCAGCCACCTGTAACTTCTTTGCAGATGAATCTGTGTGCTTCTTTACTGAAATTGATACAAATAAGAAATTTTCTCAATCATGAGAGAATAATTCATACCTGAAGTTGGTGTATAGAAAGATCCAGGTACCACTATGGGTGCAAGATTTTCTGGTTCCTGTTTATTTATATCCGGCCCTGACTGCACTTCAAATACTGAAAGCACAATTAGATTTTACTTAAAATTTAAATTTCAGTAGTGGGTACATACCTATTTCTTCAGCACAATTTTCAGCATCATTTTTACAATAATAATGATCCATGAATATATCATTATTTGGTATTTGAGATGTATCTACCATGGTGGGTAATGCAGGTACTGTAGTATTTGATTCTTCAGTATTTTCGAGATCCTAAAAACCACTTTATGTGATTAAGTGATAGGTAACATTGAAGTATGTGTTTATAATTGCATTTCCGTCTGCTAAATAAAAACCTGTTGTGAGGTGAGATAAAGCTCTAAATATGTATTTTAATTGATTAAGATATTAAAAGAAGTTGAGGTAACGATAATTCAAGAATAGTTAAGTTTGAACTCCCAAGTAATCCATTAGTTATTAACAATTAAATACATACAAAGTGTGCAACAGATTCTTGAACTGAAGAGTGTCCATTCACAGCTACATTACTTATGAGACTTAATATGTCCTCCTCATTCTGCTTCAACTTTAGTGGTAAAGGAGGTCCTCCGCCTGTACCAGAAGCATGTCTTTTAATAGTGGCTTGCTTAGTTTTTACTTTGCTTCTCATATCCTGCCAAGTCTAAAATAATAGTGGTTATTTTATATTATCACATAAATGTTTAGCATTATACATGTTTCTAGATTTCATTAGCATTCACATTTGGTACTTAGTTACTCACTTTTCTCCACTGCATCCAACTTTTGTTACCACCTGGAATTGCATTCAATGTGGTTGCAATGTTCAGCCATTCTTTTTGGCCGTCTTTCTTTGTAAAACTTGTGGAGAACCGACCACTACATAACGCTGGTCGGTCTTGCATTAGGGAAAAGAGTCTATTCTTTTGCTCCATGGAGACATAACCGGCACGTTTCTCCTTCGTTTCGTTCATAGTTGAAGATTGAAGATTTTGTATTTAATATTTGAACAACAAAAATAATCAAAAAGCACAAACAAAAGCAAGAAATACACAGAGCACATACAGAACTTCTACAGAACAATAAAAAATATAGCAGAACAGTTGACAGCATGACAAGCCAAGTCATGTGATTTATATATCATTCGGCTATTGGTTGAGTTTGTGACCCAAGCTAAGACTTCCCTCACAATATATCACATCCTTCGAAATCGACCAACTCTTTATCGCATTCGGTTCGGGAATAGGGTATCGAACGAAAAGAGTATCGCATGCGAAATTTTGGTGATACAATTATCACCTTCGAAATTTATCACGTAAACTCAAACATACAGCCCCAGGAGGAGTAATTTGAAAAGCCTTACTCACACCGCTAAAAGTTACCAGATTAGTTACTAACGGGTGTGTTCCGAAAACGTAGTCAACAGTCGTGTTCCAAATATATTAAATATGCCTTGATAGCAAAGACATTAGTCATAAGTCGATTTCTCCTCTGATCTGCAGTATATTTCTCAGATGTACCTACGCATTAAACAAAATGTGAGACTTTTTCCTGTTTCGTTTCTTATTCAAATATAAGAAGATTCAGATTCACATCGACAACAAACAAATTATGGTCATTGTTGATGGTGGAGAATTACAGATAGTCAAGTTACTTTAATTATAGGTATTTATTACAATTAAATTGAAAAGAATATGATAATTGATAAAATATTCTGGCAATAACAATACTACAAAATTAATAGCATTGTAGAGCAATATGCAGTATTAATTTAAACATTTCCAACAATTATCTTTATGTTGCCGGATTAAGTGTAATAAACCACTTTTCAAATACTTCTGAGATACCTTCTTCCTTCTTTTTAACTCCAAAAACCAATAATGTATTTTCTGCCAAACCCATTCTTTTCTATATTGTTTTATATCTTCCATGGCATGTTCTTCCGATGAACTTTGACGATTTCTTCCCAAATATGTATATAACAAATAAATAGTACCTACAGTTGACTCGTCAAAAGGTGACACAGATAAATTTAATTTGTTTCAAGAAAGTCTGAACGTTTCTTTGAAGCTTGCAAAATTTCTGTACAGCACAGATAACATTCTTGTTCTTCGAACGACATTTTTTAATCACTCATCACAGTTTTTCAAAAGTCCTGGTATTCCACCAATATTTTCTGCACTATATAATGTTCCTCTACTTCAGTATTCCCTTAATACTCGCTAAACCGACTTTACTACTTAAAAAAAAATGTTAAGTAATAATGTATCCACTGCTTGAGAATGTTTTTGGTTTTTCATCCAATATTTATTTATTTATCTGTCAGAACTATCAAAAATGAAAACTATCAGCTGATGTCAATATTAAAAAGTGTTGTGTGAAACTGGGCTGAATCTGACCAATCAGAGGTCTACAGAATTGCCAACTTAAATTCAAATCACTCCTCCTGGTTTTTAAATGAGGTATAGCCAAATTTAAAACAAAAATTAAAAATAATTCACAAACGCACCACGAGAAGCGTTTACTCCGTCGTCTGACTGACAAGTACACTGTCAGTTTTTCGATATATTATGAACGTACTCGTTATGACATCAGTCATTTTTGGTTGAGCACGAATTCTAAAATAATGGCATTTTTATACAGATAATTTTATCTTGCTAGGTAATTTCAAGCATCGAATATGTTGAAGACAATCTCCTGGGTATACAAAATTATGTTGCATAAGTTTTTGTTGAACAACTATCCCTGAATTCTCAAAATATTTGAATTTGTCCAATATTGACCTAGGTTCATAATAGGAAGAATTATTAACCACTAATAGAGAAATTGAACTTCTCAGTTGACTAGAAGAAGCAATAATTGTCTACTTCACAGCTAGTAGAGAAAAAAGTACTTTGTGTTATGTTAATGATCGTACACATACAGTTGGCAGAAGCAAACGTGAGCCCTGGTGGGCGTGTTCATGTCGCTGTAGTTGTATTTTTGTAGTAACAATTCGATATTTTGAATCGATAACCAAATATCGATACCATAAATGTCAACTGTTAAGAGATATGTAAACAAATTCAAACTTGCTAAAAATGTAACTCTAAATATTAATAAAAAAATTTATATTGGACCAAAACTAAAACTACCGTTTGCCCTAAGTGTCTATAATTTCAAATTACATGACTGTATTAATGTCATGAAAAAGAAGGGTCAAGTTTCTATCTTCTACAAAATATGGTTATAGGTTATCATCCAGTGTTGCCGATACAAAAATGAAAATTACCCGAACTTACTATTCAAATTATAAGAATTTGTCAAAATTATCAAAAGGACACATTGGTTATCTAAGTAAAGTCTTCGACCCCAGTCAATATGGAAAATCCCCAAAAACAATAGCCATTTTATATATCCCTTCTACAAAATATTCGAAAAACTATTGGATCCAAATTAGTGAAATTGTCTAAAAAGCGGATAATCATCCTCGCATTGACAACACTGATACAGAATGAATAAAATGATGTATGTTGATGAAATCACTCGGTCATATTATTTCGATTATATTTAACAATTACTAATGGACAATCGTTAACATTGGCTCTTGATTGGCTGCTTGCGATGACCTTATTTTAGTTAGCATATTTTCCGGGGCTCATGTTTGGTTCTGACAACTGTACGTATACAAATCTGGACGACGGCTTTTTGGCTCACATGAAAGAAGCATACGTGTGCGTTCGCACTCAATTTGGATTGGTATTTCCGCCATTCTATTTTAAGCGAGACTCTTCAGCTCGACCAATTTTGCACGTATATTAAAATTAAGGTGCGTTCAGCCCTGTACACTTATTTGAGAACAGAGCATTTCTTGTAACTTCCAAACGCCACACATGCTGCAAGTTAAAGTCACTCCAGCTATGTCTGTAGAGTCTTGCTTGAAATAGAATGGTATGGAAATGCCAAAAAAATTCGTCAAAATTGTGCGCGAGCGCACATGTATACAAATAATACGTCCTGATTTAGGCTGTGCTTCCTTCATTCTGAAAGGTCATTAACTTTTTCCTCGACCTTGATTCCTTGGAGACCAGGCACTTGGGTCAGATTGACATTGTTCCATTCGGATAATGTTTTTCGATGTAATCCCATACTATACGTGAACGATAAGCAGTACACCTCCTACCGTTGACGAATATAACTGGGTATGGGCCATAGAATGCTTTGTTTACATTGGTGTAACCATTTCAAAATATAAAAAATACGAACGCCTACTCAAACATCTTTTGAATCTAAAAATGGTAATATTGGTAATCCAAGAATTAAGAAAAGGCACGTTTTTTTATTCACCGGTAGATCCACCAATCGACACGCTGCGTTTTTATATCCATCGGTGGATTGTAGATTGGAGAAATGTCGCGTTCATTTATTACTGTTGCATCAACCAAAATTGCAAATCACCCAACCGTTGTATCGAGGTGATGGATAAATTTGGTGGTTTACCTAATGACAGCTTTACCTCAAAAAGCTAACGATTTTTTTAAGCGGTCAAAGAAATGGACGAATTAATAGAAATAAATTTAAAATTCGGTAACAAGTTATTGACGGCGCTATTAACTGCGTCAGAAATTGAAAAAATTTCAAATGGAACTATCGGATGAACTGCTACTCCGAGATCTAGAGGCTTAAATAACTACAACACTTTTCAAAGTATCTTCATTGATTGATTTAAACAACAACTGCATTTTTTTATGTGCCACTGATGACTCTAACATGTCGTTGTAGCGGAGACTGACGTCATTCACCAATGATGTGAAAAAAACGTGCCTAAACTGAATTCATTAGCTTTGTTCGCGGGTCACAATCCGAACCAGTTCAGTGCTGGTTGGGAACTAAGCATGCGCTCTAGACAACGTAGAGTTAATTCCAGACTGGTTCGGAATCGGTTCGGATTATGACCCGCGAACATAGCTAATGAGAGACAACTTGCACATGTAACAGGTACCTAATAACGTCCGTTTTGGCAGGCAACTCGACCCCGACCATCGGAAGTATCTCTATGGTTTAAAGCCGTTTATGTTTACATTTATTATTTCAATTTCAAGCTCCCGTTGTCAACAAATCCACTTTAATATATATAATATAATATAATATAATAAATTTTCTTGAAAACTATTTATTTCGTTTTTTTTTAATTTGAACCTTTAATAATGAGATTTTGTAACCATTTATTGGTTTTTAAAGATTATCGGACCTACTCAATGATCCTTAAAAGGATCGGAAGTAGGAGCTAAAGATATGTTCTGAACCAAACTATGCCAATATTTTCCTCAAAACCCTTCAAACCTTATTGTTAAAACGTCGAAAAAAGTCTGGTAAATATTTTTATCCTGAACGTTTGAATGAATCTTTATGTAAGGATTCTACAAACAACACTAGCAATAACAAGAGGGCTAAAAAGGGTTTTGCGATAAAAACAAATAAAAGAAACAGAAAGTAGGGAAATGGAACGTTGAAGTCGAGGGTCCAGGATTGCCACATAAATGAAATAGAACAATATTTCTCTGTCTGTAATCCTCTTCAGGTAGGGAGCGGAGCCATGGGGGTGCTGGTCTATTAGCACTTTACGGCATTCAAGTGACGTACTTAAGCAGGGGCGTGCCCCTAATAGCCATTAATTATTCATTCATATATTTGATACACAATAAAAATTTGCTTAGATGAGAGAATTTTTTGTTTATTGCCTATGGGTTATTTGGATATAAAAATATATTACATAATTTATTCTACGTAAACTTCCCATGTGAGTTGTATACCATAATTAGTATATTGTGTAACAGTGCTAAATTCTAAATTCTCACGAGTATGGAAGCTGCATTTTGCACGTGTTTAACACTGTATTTTTCCTACACCACCATCCAGAAATCAAATAAATGGCTGTGTTGCACACGGTACTTTTTTATGAGCACTTTTTCTAACATGATATAGTTTATTACGGCGGTGAAATTTAGTACAATCTCATTTAAATAAAATACCAAAGATTATATTAAAAATCACGGTATGTATAACAAATTTGCATTTAAAGAAATATATTTTAATTTCAACTTTCTTTGATTTGGATTGTAAAATGGTAACAGGGCTGGATCTTTATCCCTGTTGTTGGTGTTTCCCACAAGTTTTCGGTCTGGGCAGAATGTATAAAAAGAAGGATATGCATATACTATCAAATTTTAAGGGATTCAGTTTGAATGCATAACAATTAAAGCACAAGGTTAGCCTTATTTCCAAGTAGAAGGTTATCCTCTTGACCTTCTCCTTTTTGTTAAGTAAAGAGAAATGTATAATATCAACCTTATACTTTTGAAATACAGGATATCCTTGTGAAATGTTGAGTATGCTCAGTAGCAGATCTACTTTTAAAGTACATGGTGTTTCTTCCACTTTTTAAAAAATCTATAAAGTTTTTTCAATAGTTTAGTTGTTTCTAGTGTTTTGGTAAATTGGTTCAGTGTGTTTTCGATGGCATATGTTGTGAATGTGAGAGATGTTAAACATTACAAGCCCCGCTTACTCACACCGCTTCGTGACTACAAACTCTTGTACCGCTTTGAAGAACACAACGTTCAGTGGTTAGCAGACACATTTTTAGAAGCAAATGAAGAGACTCGGGGAGGTGCACTGCAATCATTACATAAAATAAAAATTTGTTTGCGATATCTTGCTGATCCTGGATATTAAAGAAGTATTGGTCAAGAACTTGGTATTGACCAGGCTACTGTGTGTCGAACTGTAAGTACAGTTGTTAATAGTATAGTTGCTCAAGCAAACCATTGGATTGAGTTTCCAATTTCCAATAATGAAATAGACGAGGCTGAGCAGCTGTGGCAAAGCAAGTATAGATTTTCTATGGCAATTGGGGTTCTTGCTTGTACTCATGTTGAAATTTTGAAACATAGACTCCATGGAGATGAGTATATAAACAGAAAAAATAAACCAACTCCCAATGTACAAGCTACTTGTAATGCTAAAGAAATGTTTACAAGTGTTGATATTAGCTGGCCTGGATCTGTACATGACTCAAGAATATGGAAAAATTCTCAAATAAGAACAGTTGTGGCAAACAAAGCTAACGTTGTACTACTTGCTGATAGCGGGTAAGGAATAGAGCCATGTCTCATGACTCCATTTCCAGATCGTCAACCTAGCGCAGAGCGTGCTTATAACTCCCTTTTTAAAACAGAGCGAGTAATTATCCAGCGCTGCTTTGGTCAATTAAAACGCCGGTTCCCTATCTTGCAATATGTTTGCCGGACCAAGGTTAGGTTAGGTTCTATGTGAGTGGGGCCTTCAAGCCCCCCCACTGCGACCTTCGTTAGGTCTATTGTGGCTCACCCCTAGGGATTACAATTCACCCCACAAGCCAGTGCTTCTGACGAAGTCCATGGTTGTATTTGGTGATACTTTTTTGAAGTCGTTCGGTTCTAAGGTACTAAAGCCGAATACATTATACCTTGCCCTGCCCAAGACTGGGCATATGCATAGTATGTGCTCCGCAGTTTCGTTCTCCAAATAACAGAACCGACAGTCCGAAGTGTGAACCAGACTCATCTTCTTTAGGTGGTAATTTAGTCGACAATCTCCTGTAAGCAGTCCCGTCAGAATGCGTAAGGTTTGTTCTACTCCATTCCAGGATCCAGGATATTTTTTGTACTCGAAGGGTAGTGTATGAACGCCTTCGAGTGAGAGAGCCCCGGCATGTCTGCCCAGTTCGTGTAGGTTTTCCTCTCCGCCCAGGTAGCTATGGCTGATGTAGCAGTTCTTTCCGCAATTCCAAAAAATGGTTCATGTCCTATAAATAAAGACTCTGACCCTTTCTTGCCAGAGTGTCGGCCTCCTCATTGCCCTCCACTCCTCGATGCGCCGGCGCCCAGGTCAAAATGACTCTATTTTCCTTGCCAAGTGTTTCAAAGGATTGTAGCCGGACCAAACTAGAGAGTGCGTCCAAAATAGTTGTTGATGACATTGGTGACCTTGCTCTTCGACAACAAGGACAAGAAATAAGATGAAAGTGGAGTGTAGTCATAAACAATTTATTTTATCTAATTCCGCTATCAAATGTGACACTTTACGTCACTCCTTGACGTTAGGTAACGTCACATTTTTCATAACCTTCATATATCAGTTATGAAAAGTAGTTATATAAAAACTTTACGTAACTGTTTATGTTTCAACATAGAGATACCACATGAGTTTCAAAGAATGATTTGTTAATTAGGTAGGTACTGTCAAAACTGACAATTATTTCATTATTTAAACTGTACAAGTAACCCATTATTGTAATTCAATAGTATTTTGAGATTTATAAACATTGAAAACATTATTCAGGACACAGTTATTTAAAGTAAGTCAGTTTTGTGGGTGAATACATCATAGTAACAATACTTCTAACACCATTTGATTCCACTTCAATATTATCATTGTAATTGAAGATTTTATTGAATATTATGAAAGCTTGGAATTAGATAAAACGTTGTACGTAAACACGTTATTTCAGAACTAATTACGTAAATATCTATTAAACATAAACATTTTATTTATTGTTGCCACAACATATTCATTCCATTACTAGAAGCAAAATAAATAAACTTGCAAGTTAACTAACATAACAGTTATATACAGTGTGGAACAGCCAAATGGAATAAATTCGATAACGAATAAATGAGAGCGTGTTGGGAAAAACGCTTGGACACGTCGATTTGTATTTTTAGATGCGCATTTAAAAAAAAAAAAAATAATATATTTTGTGTCATGTGACAGTGGCCGATACCAACTTTCTTATTTTAAATACAACCCCCTGTATATTATTAGTTTTTTGGATTCTTCAGAAAATTCTAGGCATAATTATTCATGTACAATTTATCATACCTATCTTCAACTGTTTCGGAAATATTAAGTGTTTTCAGATGTATTACAAAAATTAACATTAAAAAAAGAAAATTATTTTATTTGTATATGTATATTATACATTTATAACAAAGGATATCCTTGTACTTCTACCTTACACTTTTTCTTCATAACCTTATACTTCAACCTTCCACTTGGGAGGATATACCCTTCAGTTTTATGCATTCCACTGATAAATCATTTACTGAATATTTTGGGTATGCCTAATTTCAATTTGGCTAGGCTCTTATATTTTTTCTCTCGGGTTAAACAAAATAAAAACTTTCTCATTCGCCTCCAAAAGACCTACAAAACTAGGCTTTGAACAAAAAAAAAAAATTTAATTAGGTCCAAAGTTATCGATAAAAAATTATGTAATGTTAATAAACAATTTGTAACGAGTTATTTTTGTTGTTATAGATACAGGGTTAATTTTCAACACTTTAAATATATTATAACTCGTTACTTAAATTCAAACTCTCTTTTCTTTTATTAAATTGATTTTTATTTATTGTTAGGTATATTGTTGTTTTGTATATTTTTTTTAGTATAAGACCGGAGGTACGTAAATGAATTCTATCATGAAATTTAGTAGTTTCTAAAGTTAAAATTTTTTTTTCAATCGATAAGGACATTTGGTATATATACCATTTATTTAATTTCAAAATACGTCTGGTATATGACAAATTTTTTGTGGTATCTAAATTTTACTAGCGACAATGAGGATATAAATAGCAGGAGAATTGATTTTGGAGACAGAGACCGACCGCTGATTCACCTTTTACCTTTTACCTTTACCGTTGACCGTTGCTAATTTTTGTACGTAAAGTGTGTGTCCCAAGTTTGTGTTATTCCGATCCGGTTACCGGCATATATTTTCAATTAAAGACAGTAATTCTTTTTTTAAAGTTGTGACAAAAGTGAACTACGATACCGAAACCGACGTAAGAAGGTAAACATATTTTTATCACCGTTTATTTGAAAATTTTCGTACCTCCGTAAAATAGAAAAGTTTGATATTTTCATGGAAATTTCCGTACCGGTTATTTTTTTTTTGTTGTTAGAAAAGTTGTTCTGTTTGAGATTAGGATAAATAAATGTAACGTTGTTTTAGAAAATGTGTTTTTGATTTCAATTGCGAAGTTAATTGGTTTTAATTATTCGTCGGGTTTATATTAAGTTCACATTTTATTTTTTTTCACAAGTCATTAATATACAATTAAGATTTATATGTATTGGTGCATCTTAATTATATTCAGGATCTTTTGTTTCTACACTGTGTGTCAAAATTAGTGGTACCTTTTATAGTTTTTTTTGAGATTGCCGGTTTTATTTTAGATTCAAGGGATAATCAGATTTGGAAGTGGCCTGGCCATAATTTATTTGATTACCTGGCAGATTTAAATCGTTGATTTTCC
>CAJUYG010002315.1:34542-48806 GCA_910591675.1 Galerucella calmariensis | reverse complement strand
TGTAAGGTAAAATTTTCACTCTCGTGGTATTATACAGTGTGTCTACTTAAGTTGGAACCATATGGAAAACTTTTTTATTAGTGGTTTTATGAAAAAAAGGTATACCTGATAAAAAGTTCTGCATGGTCCAAAAGTTGCAATGCAACCATCAGATATCAATTTTTTCAAGCAATATACAAGGTTTGTCAAAAAATTTTAATCTTGTGCATTGTAAAGTATCTTTATTTTTAATAATTCAGAAAAAAGTAAAGTTGTTTTGAATTGAAAGTTATATTCAAATGAGCAATTACAGCCATTTATTATAAAAATTCAGGTTTTGTGATTGTTTACCAATAATTCCATATTAATTATTCTGGCTGGATACAATTTATCTCTCTTATCAGTTAAAAATATGTTAACCACTCCATTTACTTTTGTTTTCGAACCACCTTGCAATTTACATACGTAATTTATTTATTATAGAAATTTAAGAGTCCATACAAAGAATATTATTTATTGAAAAGAAACAAACATTATTAAATTTCAATTCAATGTCCTACAACTTCGACATATCCACCTTCTCTTTGTAAACAGTCAATTGTTCTTTTGTCAAACTTTTGTATCACTTTCCGTATCCTATTTGGAGTAATTTTTTGGCATTCTTCAGAAATAATCCTCTCCTCTCCAAATGGTCTACATCATCAAATGTTCCTCGCTGATAAACCTGCTGTTTCAAGTAACCCCATAAAAAAGTCAAGGGGAGTCAAATCAGCAGACCTAGGAGGCCAAAAAAGATCTGAATACCTGTGAATCACCTTCCCATTAAACATATTTTCAAGGAGTACACTAATGTTTAATGTACTATGGATGGAAGCACCGTCTTGTTAGATCCAAATTGTCATACTTTCTTGTAACGGAAGGTCGTGCAAAAAATCACTTACTTGATTTTCTAATAATTTTAAGTAATGTGCGGTATTTAACCTTCGGATGCCGGAGGGGGATACAAATGTACCCCACATACTATTTTTTGGGCGTATTTTTTGCATTTTGCTTAGAATCAAAAAATGCTGCTGAGTAATCCTCAGTTGGACCCTCATTTATCAGTACATATATCAAAAAACAGTTTTTTCTAATTTTTTTAAATAAATGTGAAAATAATTAGGTGGGACATATTGTACAAGAATCGAGAGCAATAAAAAATCCATGGGAAGGTGTGTACCTACTCTGCCCTAGAAAATATGACAAAGAGAGCAGAAGTAAGTGTGACAGATGCAGAAACTTTGTCCTGATCATCATGTAACTACGAAATCAAAAATTTGTTCAAAATGTGGTTTATTGGATCCAGAATTTTCTAATTAACTTCGTCATGTAAAATATTATTTTTTGTATTTCTTGATTATGTTTGTATCGAATATGCTATTGAAATTATATTCAAAAACAAATATTGCTTTTTTATTATTTAGATATAAGTAATAATGAAAATATATAATATTTCGAGAGTTGTAAAGCAAAAAAAATGTGGGGTACACAATGTACTCCCTCCGGCATCCGAAGGTTGGAATGTCGAAAAAAAAAAGGTCAAACTAATTTATTTTTGCACAGATACGTTAGTTTCAAAAGACTATTGGTTACGAGTTTTCATTACAAAGTTCGGATTACTCTTAAACCACCAGCGACAATTTTGTGATGAGACGGTTCCGTTTGATGAAAATGCCGCATCGGAAAATATTATGTTTCTTGTAAAAAATGGGTCTTCAACCAACTTTCCTTGGATCAGAACGCAGAATTAAAAACGAATATCGTAATCCCTTGGTAGTGTCGTGTGTACAAATTGCGGTTTGTATGCATGATGATATTTATTTTTTCTTTTAATACATTTGCCACTATATCTTTACTTTCTTAAGTAGTTTGGATTGCAGAGGCCCTTTTTCTCAATGACATTTTTGGGTCTTCTACAACAGAAAGCATCACTTCAAATTCATTGTCGTCATTCGCAATCCGTTTTCGGCGTTTATTCTTAAATGTATTTTCTATACTTCCACTAGCCTTAAATTTATTTAAAATTTTTGTTACTTTTGAATGCATAAGGTTTCTATGCCTGATGTCTATTATTGAAAATATTTGCGGCCTCTATGTGTTTTGTAATTGTTTCCAACAATTAACACAAGCTCTATTTTTTCTTCACGATTTAGTAAATTTGCCATTTTTATTGTGATCTTATAAACAACAACTCACTCTGACATTCACTGTAACATACTTTATGTTAGGATATCCTAGATTGCGTTAAATTGTATCCAGCCAAAATAATTAATATGGAATTATTGGTAAATGATCACAAAAGCTGAATTTTCATAATAAATGGCTGTAATTGCATATTTGAATATAACTTTTAATTCAAAACAACTTTACTGCATAACATTTTTCTGAATTGTTGAAAATAATAGTACATTGTTTACCGGGTAGGAAAAGCTTAACATTCCTGGACGACTGTGAAGATTGCTAAGTCGAGGCGCAAGCCAAGACTTAGCAACACAGAGTCCAGGAATGTGGCTTTTCCTACGAGGTAAACATACTATTTTTCCGCAAATCGTTTAAAATTCGACAGATATTGATTGATAAAAAAAAAACGCGATAATTTTATTCCCAAATAAATGGTGCTTTGAAATTCCTAATAAAATTACTTGGGTTACTATGGAAACGTATTGAGGTTGAATTGTCAAACTTGACGCTTATAAATTTAATTGCTGGTGTTCTCGAAAGTAAAATGATAAGTGATGATGAAATTTCCATTCCTGGGACTCCTCCAGAGCTGGTTGAGGCAGTGAATACTGTTTCATTAGAATTATTGCCAAAGAAATCAAGAGAAAAGTACGAAAATGCATACAGACGTTTTATGGATTATCGCATGAGTAAAAATACGAGTTCTTTCTCAGAAAATGTTGTAATGGCATACTTCCTAGATCTTTGTTTAAAGATGAAATCTTCAACATTATGGGCCAATTATTCAATGCTGAATTCAACCCTTGCACTTAAACACAATGTAGATATATCTACATACTCAAAACTTCGTTCTTTATTGAAACGGCAAGCTCAAGGTTATAGGGCAAAGAAATCTAAGATTTTAACGAAGGAAGAAATTGAAAAATTTATCCAGGAAGCTCCAGATAAAGAAAATTTAATGATTAAGGTAATTTACAAGGTTTTAATTTCTATTTAGATTATAGCTTTATTTATTTTTTAGGTGGCTGTAATATTTGGTATTTCTGGGGCCTGTAGAATGGATGAGTTAGTCCGAATGACTGTACACGATATAGAAGACTTAGAATCTAAGCTTCTAATCAGCATACCTGATTCGAAAACCAACAAACCAAAATCATTTGTAATTAATCAGATCTACTTGAATGTTTATCGAAAGTATGTTTCGTTAAGACCAGAAAATATGAACAGGGACCGATTTTTCTTTAAATATCAAAGCGGAAAGGGTTGTAGACAAGTGGTAGGAATTCATCAATTTAGAAAAATGCCCAAAATAGTTGCTACTTATTTGAACTTGGTAAATCCGACAGAATATACTGGTCACTGCTTTCGTCGGTCTTCTGCAACAATATTGGTTGACTCTGGTGCCGACATAACTAGTTTAAAGAGGCATGGCGGATGGAAGTCATCAAACGTTGCTGAAGGATATATCGAAGAATCGCTTAACAATAAGGTTGAGGTGGCAAATAAAATTTTCACAGTACAAAATATTCAACAAAATGACCCTACCACCCTGCATGTTGTCCAAAATGTTTCTCATAGTTCTAAGAGTGTTCCTCCAATGTTCAATAATTGTACTAACTGTCAAATTACTGTAAATATAACAAATTGATCTTAAAAATGTATTCAGCAATGACTTGATGTTTTCAAAATATAAATTAATTCCTTATAAGCAATGTGTTTTCAATCATTTATGTAGAACACCAACAACTGTACGGAAATATCATTTCCTTACAGTAAGGAAATGACATTTCCTTACAGTAAGGAAGTCCTGACTTTTTCTTCAGAAAATTTTGACAGGAATGTCAAAATTTCCTAGCGATTTGCGGAATAGATACTTTACTCTTTCACAAAATTCAAATTTTTTGACAAACCTCGTATACTGCAGAACTTTCTATCAAGAATACCTTTTTTTCATAAAACCACTAATAAAAAAGTTTTCCATATGGTTTCAACTTAAGTAGACACACTGTATATGATTATTTTTTTCACTTGTCAAAATCTGACATTTTGGTGGTTTTAACCAATAGCAATACATTATTCTAGCCAATCATTCGGTATTATACTGATAATTTTGCTTTCTCATCGACAATACCTTGTTTACATCGAAACGTCAAAATTTTACTTTCAATTTGTCATTATTGACAACTAAAAGTGCTTCGAAGTTTATTGAAAAATGAACACAAACCGATTGAATGCCATCACCCAAGAGAATATTAAACATTCAGGTAATACAAAATTTTAAATTTATAAAAAAAATAATCTTCCCAAATACAACTCGCTCTTCAAATTTTATCACATAATTTTCTATTTTCATCACTCAAACTTGTTTATTTGAGGCAAAAACATTCAAAATAACCGAATTTAGATAAAATCTCTCGTCCTAACGGACTCGTGATTTTATCAATCAGTTTGTTTTCATATTCTTGCCAAATAAACAAGTTTTCTGGAAAAAGAAAAAATTATCGATAAAATTTGAAGCACTCGTGGCAAGCACCTTTGATAATTCTGCTTCCTCATCGATAATACCTTGTTTACATTGAAAAGTCAAAAGTTTACTTTGGATTTGTCATTACTGACATCTACAAGTGCTTCGAAGTATATGGAAAAATAAACACAAACCGATTCAGTGCCATCACCCAAGAGAATATTGAACATTTCATAGAAAATTTCACTCCACAATTGATGAAAAAAATAATCTTCGCAAATACAACTCGCTCTTCAAATTTTATTACATAATTTTTTATTTCCATCACTCAAACTTGTTTATTTGAGGCAAAAACATTCAAACAAACCGAATTTAGATAAAATCCCTCGTCCTAACGGACTCGTGGTTTTATCAATCGGTTTGTTTCCATATTTTTTCCAAATAAACAAGTTTTTCGTGGAAAAGAGAAAATTATCGATAAAATTTGAAGCACTCGTGGTATTACCTTTGATAATTTATACGGAGCCAAACTCCGTCTCACATAAAAAGAAGCCACTTGAAGTTGCAGGCATATGCGCAAACTTGTCATAACTAGCGCCATATTGCAAATTTGACATTCGATTCCAAATCAGTAGCGTATTTTCACATTTTGCCGGCCTTGAATGTGGAAAAGTTTTTTAGTAGGCATGGTTTTAGATCAAATAAAACACACAAGACTCACATATAAACTAGCTAAGCGTCTTAAAATATTTAAAACTCAAAAATATTTGACAGTAAATGATCGCTTTGAACACAACTTAAAATGTCAACAATTTAATCGCTGTCGGCATGAAACATCGCTTGTAACGCCAATGGCATGAAACGGTCGTTAGTCCGATTTTGATTTCTGCGCAGATCGGTTGGTAAACTTCAAGTGACTTCATCTTATGTGGAACGAAGTCTACTGAAATATAATAATATAAGAAAAGAAATTTGCTAAGAAATTATAATTAAAAAAAATAAAAATGCTATAAAAATATTCAACGCACGGAAATCGAAATAAAACAACTATGGTCTACTATAGCACGAGTTCAGGGTTACGTTATGTAATTAAATAGTTTATACAGGCAAGTTCATGTACCGGGTGGACCAATTAGCCGATCCCTCGGCTGTATTTTAGAATCGGGTGTTGGTAATAAAAATTACCCACTCGCTAATCATCTACCTAAAAAAATTGACCTAAGCTGGCACCCTAAAAGATCAGATTTACAAAAATAATTATTTCCCGTAAAATAATGTACTTTACTTTATTTCAAAAATTGATGGGTACGTGGGATGAAAACTTGCATTAAATTTAACGTGAACATTTTCGCACGAGTTCTTACTTCTTTCTATCGCTTTGTTCAGCTCACAACTGGACGGAGAAACCGGTGTGGATGGATTCGGTCCCGGCAGGTCATAGATTAAAATGTGTAAATTTTAATCCCTTTATCTATAGGCGTATTGGGTCCCAATGGTACTTAACTACCTGAAGATATTCTTCGGGGAAATGTACCTCTTTTCGGAAATCCAATCCTCCCTCTTTTTATTGTATCTGAATGTTTAAATTAAATACTATTTCATTCATTGTTTATATTTCATCGAGTGCATTTCATATTTCAGATCAATTTGTCTGTTGTTTTAAACATTTTAAAAATGAATATAAATATTATTTTAAGTGAAAAAGGAAAACAAATGTTAGTGATAAATAACTTTAAATATAGTTTTCAAAAGTGCTTAAAAAGTGGAGAAAGGCGTTTGATATGTACAAATAAAAAGTGTAAATCATATATACTTAGTTTGGGTGAATCGAAATATATAACTTTGACAAAACATATTGAAGAGCATTGTCATAGCGCAAATATAGAAAAATTGAATCGCCAAATTGTAAGCTCTTCTTGCAAACGCAAGGCAGTTGAAGACTTGTCCGAAAAGCCTGCAAAAATTATTCGTCGTGTACTTCAAGAGAATCTGCCATCAACCATTACAACAAATGACGTAGCAAATATTAGAAGGTATATGTACTGCTCCCGTAGGAAAATGCAGCCGGCATTGCCAAAAAACATCGATGAAACTTTCGATATTTTAAAAAACAAAAACATTGGAACAAATACTGGTGAACCATTTATCTTATTTAGTAATAAAATAGACCAGATCGTTGTATTTTCATGCAAGTCAAATATTGAATTTTTGGGAAAAGTTAATCGAATTTATTTAGACGGCACATTTAATTATTGTCCACAATTTTTTTGCCAATTCTTTACTATACATGGATATTTTAATGGACACTACATTCCCTTAGTGTTTTCATTATTGCCTAATAAATGTAGTTCAACTTATCAAAAATTATTTAATATTCTCGAAGATATCGCTTTAAAACACTCTACTAGCTTACATATCACTGAGGCAGTTATAGATTTTGAAATAGGTATTCATACTGCTATTCAAAAAGTTTGGCCAAAAGCCCATGTTATTGGCTGTCGATTTCACCTTGCACAGTCATGGTATAAAAAAATACAAAAATGTGGTTTAATATCAATGTACAGCGAGGAATCTTCTGAAGTTGGTAGATGGCTAAGGATGACCTTTGCTTTAACGTATTTACCTCCTAGGGAAGTGAGTGATTGTTTTATTTTTGATTTGCTTTCAATAGCACCAGACCAGGAAAACATAAAAAAATATTGCGATTATTTAATTGAAAATTATATATCTGAAGAATCTTTATTTCCTCCATCCCTTTGGGCAAAAAATTCAGCGGATCTTACTCGCACTACGAATGCCTGTGAATCCTTTCATAGCCATTTTAATAATTCTTTTTATAAAGCCCACCCGAATATATTTGTTTTTATTGAAAAACTAAAAGAATTTCAAATGGAGACCTATGTTAAAATGCAAAGTACACATATTATGTATAAAACGCGAAATAATAAAATAAAAAATCGCGAAAATTTCATAGCAAAAAAAATTGACGAATATGAAAAAGGAAAAATAAGTCGATTTTTTTTCATTAAATGTATCTCATTTTATTGTTCTATTAATAATTAATTGTATATGTATATATATATATAATATATCTTATGTATATGTGTTTCTATTTTATTTTTACCTTTTTTTTAAATCCTAAAATGTATACCTTTACAATAATATTTCAATGTAATAAATATATCAAATTTTTAAATTAGTTTTACTACCTGTTTTTCATTTGGTTTAACAACAGGTGGCTGGGACCGAATCCATACATTATTATTCAGGTAGGACTAAAGTTCGGGACCCAATAAGCACGCTATTTTTGAACTACCTGCTACTTGGGACCCAATAAGCATATGCCCGGAGAAACGGAGTTGTTCCTCCGCAATATCTAAAGCAAACCCTACTTCCGCTACGTGAATCCTAGTCTACTACACTGGAATTTGGCTATTCCTTTTAGGCTGAGATTTAACATGTTTCGTAACATTTCAAAAAAGATTTTTGTGAGAACACTCCTTATTCGGCAGTAAGCAAAATGCTAGAGGAATGTAATAGCCATTTTCTAATATATACAGTGTGAACAACTACAAAAAATGATCGGGACAGTAGCTGAATGTACCGTCGACATATAATTTGTCACTTTTGCACAGAACAGTTTGTTAGGCATGTAAATACGACAATTTTTTCTAATATCGTGTTGAAACATTTTATGATATTATAAAATAATTTCGATGGAATCCCATTTTTCTAATGATGTTTCCAGCATTTCTTTGAATTTTCCACTATACGCGATTTACTGTAACCTTCAATATATATTTCAACCGGACAATAATAGAGAGTGTGCTTCAAGATTTCCCGATATCAGTGATTAAACAGGAAATTACACATTATCAGGAAATTCTTATCGATAACAAAATAAAGTGATTTGTTTATGTTTTTATAAAGTAATTGCAATTCCGTACAACTCAAGTTCACATCGAATACTCGTTAGTTAAGAGGTAACAAACATTGTTACATATAAATATGTTTTAGTGTAATATTTAATTTGTTGTAAATCGTCTGCACTGAAGTACCGCGAGTACGTGATTTCTTTCTTCCGAGATTCTTGAGGGGCATTGATGTTTTGAATACTGGATGTAGTTCACGCTTTTGTTACATTATAAGAAATGTTGAGGTGATGGTCATGCGTTTACCTCACCTTTAAAAAATGTTAATTAGGTGTTGTTTATTAGCAAGGTCGTGAAAAATTGGATGAGACTCGAAGACGCTGTTTTATCCCATAGTATATAGACAAAGGAATAGTAGGTTCACTCCTCGTCGGCTCTTTCATGTAGCGCTGCTAAAGTCTTGCCGAAAAACGATCGTAAAAGCACACGTGTGCCGTATATACAGGGGTCACGCGAATTACTATCTTCATTTCTTGTTGATTTATAAATGGAGTGTTTGGTATGGGGGCTGATAAAAATGTACGTTAGGCTAGAAAACTTATTTCGAAAAACGATGCTGCTTCGCTATGCATTCAATTGTATTTGATTATAATTAATTAACTAGAATCATTCATTGGATAGCTTTTACTACATTATATATATATAAAATAAAAAAAGAAACAAAGAGTAGTCTTGACGGCTAGTTAGAAAACAATCTACTAAATTATTGGGGATTCCGTCACAATCTGGGCTGGTTAAGAACTTTTTTACTACTTCCAAGCTTTCGGATTTATTTGAATCCTTTATAATGGCTAAAATATGAACAGTTCAAATATTAAGTGGTAAAAATTATAATTAATTTGAACTTACGTGAGTGAGTAAGTGAGTTTGTACAAATTAAGTAAAACATCATTATATAAAACACAAACACATCTTCCACTAAACGTGGTAGTTAAAGGTTACATTTTGGAAATAAATTCTAAATCTGATTGAAGTCGAACATGAAGACAAAATTTGTAATTAAAATTCTTGAGTTTCTTATATGTATAAAAATAATATTTCTTTTCTTTATTGACCTGCGCACCATTAATATTTTGCTAACAAACCAGATTTGTTTTTCATTTTATTAGTAAAATTTTTTCCTCCACTGTTAACCACACGCAAATTTTTCAGTGAAGTTTCAAACTCTTCCAATAGCTGAAACTGTTGTTGGGAACCCATAAATGCATTGAAATTAGTCAAATACCATGAATTTGATAAATCAAAAACATCAATCATTGTTTTAATGAATTTAGCAGTTATCTAGGCATCTGGGCAGTTATATCGACCAGCAGGGGTCTATGACACGGAACATTATAACAATCGGAAGAGGAAGAGTCTCTTGTCATAGAACAATAAGTACGCGTAGCTTTTGTGCGCAGTAACAGTCTGTCGAAAATAGGATCACATTTCGACGTTGTCTAGATTCTTGATCACGCCTAGATTGTTGTTTGTGTCCATGTCGTTAGAAAGTGTTAGGAAGCTGTCTATGGAAGCTGTTGCCAGCTCTTATTTCAGGATCACAAATTTGAAGTGTCGCCACAGATTATAAAGAGAACAGATACGAATCGCGGTAAAACATCAAACGATTTCCAGCTCCGTCGTCAATGACCTTGGACCTTTAACTCGGTATGGCCGCGATGTTGCCAGTTTAAAATATTTTCTGAATTTCTTACCAAATTGCAGTGTTGAGTCGGGGACAATAACAATTTCTAGTGCCGGATCCAGTTTTTTTGGAAGTTTCCACTAAATCTTTAAAACTGCGCCATGAATTAAAACAATAATCATAATTGAATATATATTTATGTATTTATTAAATACCTATATGTACCTACATTCCTATGATTTGTTATAATTCTTGGGAGATTAATTAATAAATACATTTTTAGATAACACAAATAATTACAAAAATCAACCAAATTTTAAAGTACAAATAATTCTTAATTTATTTATTCAAAGGGGATACAATATACACCTATGCATAATAATATATTGATAATAATTTGTAGCACCAAAGTTAATATTAAAAATCAAAATCTTATATGTTTTCTGTCTTAATTTGCAAAAAACCCTTTTAGTCGAAAAACACCCCTATTTCGGGGTGTTTTCCCCCCAATTTTAGGGATGGTTCCACCCTGTAATGCAAGTTTTAACCCTAATTTTTGTATTCAGCACTCCCAAAAACTTATATGACAACTAAATTTGCAAAATAACGAAAATATTCGAAAAACACCCCATTATGATTATTTCTTTAATGGATATTAGATTTTTCCTTTCCTTAGTTACTTTTCTGTTAATATCTCGGAAGTTCAAAATTGTTAAAAAATAAAAAAACAAATAGGCAAGCAATCTACTGTAGTATCCACCTTCCAAATTTCATTTTGATATCTCTAATAATTCCAGAGATATTTACTTGGTTCCACACATTTGCCCATCACTGTATAAACAAGTACATTACGCAAAAAAACACAAAAATTCAATTCTATAACCTACCAAAGTGGAATTGGTCAGTTCCTTTTAAACGAATTTACTAAATTTTCTTTCCATCATCCATGTAATCAATTTCCTTCCAAATATTATGTCTCTATACCAGAGTCCGTATATATTTTACTCTCAAATGTATATTGAAAGATTTGAAAGACAATAGATTGAATTTAACACATAAACCAAACTTCAAACTTAGTATTTTACGTTTATAAAAATTTTTAATAAAGGTATCTCTTTTTACTGTTTTAACCTTGTCAATCAAAAAAATACGCGTATTTAAAGATCAAAATTTAAGATTTAGTGGCCCTATTATTCTGGTGGCTAATCAGTATATTTAATTGAATTTGTGATAAATATCTGCTAGATTATCAATAAGTATCACAAAATTACTAAGATGCTGGATAAAAACTGTGAATTGATTCATTTTAAAAATTCAAGTCTATTTTCCACTTACCTTTTCAACTTCATATCCCGAATATTTTTCGGAATAATTAACATTTAAAAATAAACCTTTGTGATAAAGAATCCTATTAATTTAAAAATATATTTCTCTAATTACCCCTGTATAGCGTAAAATAAAATAAGCCTTTCGAACTTCTCTGGTATCTACCTGTCTCGTTATTGACAACAATAGCGAGTCGTAAACATAATTTATGAGAGCGGCGTTTGTTTGGGACAGCAACTGTAATCAAACCGCCCTGGAGTGAAATATCTTTATTCTGTAATCTTTGACAGTATCTTTTTTGTACGTATTTATATCATCCAATTTAACATGAATTACTCATGATAATCTTGAATTTTGTTCACAATAATGTGACATTTGGTTACAACTTTTACCATGGCCTGTACGTGGCCAGTGATGATTCAAATTCTAGACTTGCATTGATCCCTTTCGGAACACCCTCTCAATCTAGTAACTTTTAGTGGTGTAAGTGAGGTTTCTTAAAATGCTCCTTGTAGTTTAAAAACAAGGTATAGATAGAGCATGTCAGCAGTGTCCTGTAGAGGCACCTGTCAAAACTCCAGAATCAGTTTTACACTGGCTTAGGCATTCGTTTGCTCTCCTCTGGTTGTAGCTTCGACTGTCTCAGCCCTACTAGATACTACATTGGAGCTGATGCTCAAAAGAGTGCTTCAGTTCCTATCTCCACTGTAAAGCTCCAAACTTCTGGCATAATATACCGGGATTGGTTCATCCAAAGGCTTTTATTTATCCTCCGAAGAATGTCCCCAAACAAATGTTAACAGACCAATGTCATCTGAATCTTTATATGCTGAGACTTGTGGGTCTTTGTTTGGAACATTATGAAAGTGCAGAGCATATAATTTGTGCCTGGCCTACTGTGGCTCAAATCAGGTGTTCTGATGTTTAAGAAACTGAATTTGTATGAGCCACTGTAGACTGCAGTGGAGGGACTCATATATATCCACTCAAAACAAACCTATTCTAAACTCTCTTTGCCAATTTATTTTCTATTCCATTATATTCGGCAACCATCTGTATTAGTATCTGTAGAGTAGGGAGGGTGAGTGTGTAGGCTCACAGCGCTTAGGCCACATGTGACCCATTGTACATCCTCCCGAGGAGTTGTCCTCCTAGGTCATTGTCCATCTTGTCCTTCTGAGGAAGGTGGACTAGGAGACATCTCCTTTATATCGGCTGGTGTAGGCCAAGACTCACCGAACACACTCTCTTATTGACGATAACTCCAGACACTCGCATAAGACATTCCTGACAGTTTCACCTTCCTGTTTACACATCCTGCATAGAGGTGTATCCACTAGCCCCATAGTATGGAGGTGTTTCCTTAGTTGACAGTGACCAGTCAGAGATCCTACTGTTAAACGTAGGTTTTTCCTGGTCATCGCCAAATATTTCTTCGGCGCCAGCTTCCCAGGCCAGCTTCCAAGGGTCGCTAGGGTTATCCTGGCAAGACTGCATCCGTTGATTCCATCCGATCTCTTAAGGGATTGAGCATGGTTGAAACGTTTGGCTAGTTCAGTAATTGTCGAAGTCGTTAGGCCGTAGGTGTCGCTGGGTCCTAGAATTTTTAGTCCAGCGGCTTCCCGGCTAAAGAATCAGCAATACGATTTCGCTTACTCCTGTCGTGCCCTTTAACCCACCTCAGGATAATATTGTTATCTGCCGAGGCGTCAGCTGAATCTTGGTGGCACTTTAGTACCAGCCTCGATATAACACGTTGTCTGTTCAAGGCTAATAGGGCTTGTCTACTATCAGTGCAGATTATCATGTGTTTGCCAGAAATTCCTCTTCTGGTTAGTTCTTTTGTGCAATTGAGATACCAGCCAGTACTGTTTGAACCACGCTGGTATTGTTTCTCATTCCCCACTTAATCTTTAGGCTTAGTGCTCTCGAGTAAACTCCACATCCTGAGCCTTCTTTCATTTTTGAGCCGTCTATATATATATGCGTATTGCATTGGCAGGTAGCGCAGTGAGCGCTTCCTGCCATAGGTTCAACCTCAATTGGCCCACTCCTACTTCGGGGTTTACACCAGCTGTGCGCAATCGGACCATGGCCATTAACGCAACCTCCTTGACGTGCAGGTCCAGAGGGGTCAGACCAGTAATTAGTTCCATTGCTGCGGTTGGTGTTGTTCTCATGGCTCCTGTGATGTTTAAACAAGCCATTCGCTGTATTTGATATAATTTTTGGATAATCGTTGCTTGTAGAACCTTCGGTCCCCATGCAATTGCTCCATACGTTAACATGGGTCTTATTATTGCAGTGTAGATCCAGGTGACCATACGGGGTGACATACCCCATGTGCGTATCACTGTCCTCCTAAACTGCTCATAAGCCACATATGCTCTTTTTGCTCTGCTGTGTAGATGAGAGTTCCATGTTAGTTTTCTGTCGAGGGTAATACCAACCTGCAACCATATACCATTTTGGACCAAATTAAGCGAAAGCGTTATTGGTTTATTGGATACTTGAATATCCGTCAGGATAATAATCCTCCGCCTTCCACCTCTATATTTTATCAATATTGAATCAGGTACATTCTCCTATGTTATTGTTGCTTCTTAACGCCACTCTTTCTTCCATTTAGCGCTCCGTCACAATAATATCCATGTAGAGGAAGAAGGTAGAATTCTATACTCGATTTGAAATTGGTTGATAGTAATAAATCATTAAAATC
>CAJUYG010002315.1:5978-34442 GCA_910591675.1 Galerucella calmariensis | reverse complement strand
TTTAAGTTCCAAACCAATTCATTTTTTGTTTTAAACAATATAGTGTAGGTACATGCTTGATTGAAAAGCAAATATTAAGGTTGAATTAATATTATTATTCGCTTAAAAAGTGTTGAGAAATGCTTAATTTAAAAAAATTAATTTTGAACCGAGCGAATTCACTTGTTTGAAACGAAAAAAAAACCTTTTCTCTTTAGTTTTTTTCATATAGCATGAAACAAAATGATGGGTGGAGCAAGTCAATCGGATAATCAGAAGCCGATTAAATCAGAAAAAGCCGGGAAATTGTCATTTTTTTGAAAATTGAGTTTCGTTATTCTTCATTGGCAAGAGCTGGAACTTGTTACAAAAAAAGTTCTTCGTATGCCCTTCATATGCGCGAAGAGCAGACGCCAAGCAACGGTTACTCTGATCGCAATTGCAATTTTAATTCTTTCATGAAATAATTTCCAGCGTGTCTGCAAAGATTACAGAATAAAAATATAAGATGTTTCACTTCAGGGCGATTTGATTCAAGTTGCTGTCCCAAACGGACGCCGCTCTCATAAATTATGTTTACGACTCGCTTTTGTTGTCAATAACGAGACAGGTAGATACCAGAAAAGTTCGAATGACTTATTTTATTTGAAGATATACAGGGGTGATTAGAGAAATATATATTTAAATTAATAGGATTCTTTATCAGGGAGGTTTATTTTTAAATGTTGATTATTTCGAAAAATGGGATATGAATTTGAAAAGGTGAGTAAAGAATAAACTTGAATTTTTAAAATAAATCAATTCACAGTTTTTATCCAGCATCTTAGTAATTTTGTGATTCTTATTGATAATCTAGCAGATATTTATCACAAATTCAATTAAACATACTCATTATAATAGCCACCAGAATAATAAAGCAACTAAATTTTAAATTTAAATCTTTAAATAACGCCTATTTTTGGATTGACAAGGTTAAAACAGTGAAAAGAGAAGCAGCTGCAGGATACCTTTATTAAAAATTTTCATAAATACTTAGTTGGGAGTTTGGTTTGTGTTAAATTTAATCTATTGTCTTCCAAATCTTTCAATATACATTTGAGAGTAAAATATACGGACTCTGGTATAGAGACTGGCATAATATTTGAAAGGAAATAGATTACAATTACCAATTCCGCTTTGGTAGGCTATAGAATTGAATTTTTGTGTTTTCTTGCTTAATGTACTTGTTTATATAATATCCCTATTATAAAAATAGATCCGTAATTTTGTATTAGCAAATATTACAAAATTTTTCGAGTTCAAGCTTTGCTATTAAAAAGAAAAATATTAATTTGACTTTTTGCTCATTTCAACAATTAATTAATAAATTTAAAAAATCTATACAACAGAAATATAAAACACGAACAACCAATAAACACCGTTCTAAAATAACAGCGCTCGACGGACGACGTCCCGTATAATATGCCAAATTAAATGCAAGTAAGGACGTAGCGACGTACTGTACCATCCAAGTCACCAGCGGCATCGGTGCTTTACGCGATAAATTCGAACGAGTGAAACATCTTATATTTTTATTCTGTAATCTTCAGTGTCTGGATGCGTGGTCGATTATCCGCGTTTTACTGAACAACAATTGTGTGTCGAAAACATATCGAAATGATACTACGCAATGTCTTTGATAATTATCATGGCCTCATCCGTTTTCTACTAGGATTTTTGTCAAACATATTTAACTATTGCTTAGCCTATCAAGAGAACAGCTGATTAGTGATTACAAAGCAATTAACCATCAAAATATATTAAAAACAAGAAAAAGGTGAAAAAATTTTAATATTTAAGGACAACCGGAATCTTGAGATAAGGTCAGCTGCTTACAAAAACTGGTAATTTTTTAAATATAAAAAAGCCAAAATATTACGGTACCATGGAATATAATATTGAAATTTCTACATTAAGTATTCGCATAACGGAAAGTAAATTTTTTATTTCAAAATCTCTCTATTTTATTTCGTCTGGAAATACTTGCATATTATAATAATATTTACATATTTTGCAATAATTTTTGTTAATAACCTTCACACAGCAGATTTGTTTGGTATGAAAATGTTATGAATATAATCAAAAGTGCACGCGTATCCTCAAGATATTTCCCGATTTTTAAATCAGTAGGACGTAAAAGGAGAAGACTGTTTACTAAAATCTAATCAAGAGCATTTTTTTCAATTAAATAACTCGGATAGAATGATAAACTTTCCATTCTCATAATCTTGTGATTCTTCCGAATCATGTTTCAATAATATTACAATAGGTTCGGTGGCATTTTTCATGTTGCCCACTTCTCAATTTTTATTACATATTCAACGTAACTTTTTCAATTCTCTTTGCCTTGATGATGTCCTCAATTTGGAATGTTTTTGAATCAGGAGTTCTCAGAAGTTTATTTTCCAAGTAATCTTAGTCGAAATAATTATCCCTTCCACACAACCACTCCTGATATTGTTTGTTAAAGCTTAGTTTTCTGGAATGAATTAATTCTTACATATTTTTGTTGGAAAAAAGTATGCAAAAAATTATATCTTAAAATTATATATTAATCATCTTTTATACCTTTTCACTATATATACATTTGGTTCGTTGAATATTGATCTCTATATTACAGGAGTATCAAATTCTATTTTGAAAAAAAGATTCCTACCCAAATCTATGAAAATTGCTATTCTCGCTTATAATACAAAAAATCATTGAATCCAAAAATGTATGTGAATTAATTAATTTTGTGATTATATATTCTTGATCTTAGATGTTTTCCCAACATTTTTACGCAAACCCCATTAAAATTACTTCAGTTTTATTAAAGTTACAGTACTTAATATATATTTTCTTGTAAATTCAAGATTCCTGAAATTTACAAAATTAGGAAAAATTGATTATCCGTAAATTTTATTTATGCAACAGACCTCCTGAATAACAGTTTCCATCCTTCGAAAATTTGTTCCAATGCCCCCTTATTATATAATATATTTTTTATTGAGATACTTGGTTTTTGATTAGAATATAATATTTATATTATATATGAGTAATTTGCTAAAAATGATTATGTGCTATGACCCAAAAAATTCCAACTTACAGCTGACACTTCCCTCTTCAAAACGCCGTATTACAATTATTAATATTTTACATTATAACTGTACAATATGTATTTTTTATTATACTTAACAGAAAATACTACATTTTCAACTGTTTATAAAATACAGTAAATATGACATTTTCGGAACAGCGCATGGAAATTTTTTCCCGATCCCTATTTCCGTGCGCTTAATAATAAACATAGATATCCATAATACTAGATATCCTAGTTCAACAAAAAGAAATGCAAAAGGGATTGAGCTTCAACAATAATACGAATTGTACAATAAATATTACTATTAATAATAAGGGTTCTGTCCAAAATTAATTTTCTTAGAATAACCTACTTGTATTTTTTTTGTTAATTTGAGTTGTATGTACTTACATTTTTACTGTTTTAAAAATAAAAATAAATATTCCCGATTTTCTTAATAATTTTTTGCGATATGTTTTGTTTATGTTGATTTCAGGTACCTAAGTATAATAAAAAATATCGTTCATTACTTGTCCAGAAATGGATTTTCCGTTCTTGCATGACTTCCCGTGTTCGGCTGCGCACGGAAAAATCCTCATTTCTGTACTGGTAATGAAACTATTATAATGTACTCCGCCGCGCTTCAGAAAATAGAGTCGCGCGGATGCGGAACACTTACTTAGTTTACCGAATTTTTTCCGGACAAACCATTGCTCGGACGGAAGAAACGCAGGAGATCTTTTTTGTTGCAAAACACTCCTCCTACATGGTGGTATTTTTATTATTCTCTAATTTACTGTTAGCGCGAAATATTGAGGAATTTCGAAAAAAAAAAAGTTTGTTGATTTTTTTTTCTAATTTGGGGAATCGATAGACTGGTAAACTTATTTTTAAATCAATCTACATACTTTGGGGTATCTATGAAAAAAAAAACAGCCGTATTGCTAATTACTTGTAGTTGTTTCCCCTATCGTCTGGACTAGTATGGATTAAAATAAATCTCGGTAAAAGAAACTAGAAGAAATGCATCCAGAAATGCCATAGGAAAGTCAACAAGTGTCTATAACATATGAAAAATATATGAAAGAGGACAGATGACGTCAGTTGGTTAGTTTTCGAAGTATAAGAGTTTTGAGTATAGTTTGTTTCAAAGCGAAAGCGATATACTTTGAGGCAAACTATGTACCCAGCTTTGGAAGTGATACGTGATCGGTATTACAGAAGTTGAGTCTAAGGAAGTGAAGGAAGTTTGGATAATAAAAGTGTGACATTGGCTCTGTTTTCTATTATGTTTTCAATTCTAATTTCCATCATCCAACTTGTTAATCGTCTCAAAAAGTAGATAGTATAACGGAATGCAATAATTGTTTCAACGGCCAGAGCTGCACTCAACATTGACCAAATAGGTATTTTACAATTCAATTTAGTTCATTTACGATAAGTTTGCAATAGCAAAACATGACAGATGTTTCACATCGTTGCCACGTTGTAATTTTTTTCCAGTTGTTGGCATAAAATTATGTAGATAAGTTATTTATTGTATAAGATTATATTCAACTAAAAAATAAAAGCAGAAATCAGAAATTATAAAATTTTGATGAGTAAATACATAAATTTCAGGATGTCCAAGTTTGAAACCCTAATTTTAACTGGAAAATGTTTCTTTATGCACATGTTGAATTGCATCGTTATTGCTGTTTTAGGTAACAATGTATTTATTAAAAACTTACATCTTTCACAAAAGTAATAGGAATTAACGGTCCACCGTTATCTCGTTTTATCTCCAAATATTAGGGATGCTTGCAGCCACTTGATAAAGACTCATGCATTGCGAAGAACCAATTATGACCAATGGAGGACCAGTTATGACCAATGGAGGACCAATTATGACCAATGGAAAATCAATTATGACCAATGTAGGACCAATTATGACAAAACGAGAACCAATGGAGACAAATTAGTGGACCAATGGAACAATTAAAAACCAATGTCCAATGGGGTGTACACAATTTTTGGTTGCGGTTTACCCCTCGGCTATGGCTGATCTAGCAGTGCTTTCCGCAATGCCAAAAAATGGTTCAGGTCCGATAAATAAAGTCTCTGATCCCTTTTTTTCCAGAGTGTCGGCCACCTCATTGTCCTCCACTCCTCGATGCGACGGCACCTAGGTCAAAATGACTCTGTTTTCCTTGTCTAGTATTTCAAGGGATTGTAGACAGTTATATACCACCTAAGATTTTATCCTGTTCATGCTCAGTACTTTAAGAGCATCCTGGCTATATGACGTTCTCACTCAAACAGCATTAAAATTTGTTTTTTCTTTGTTTGTTCCAGAACTCCAGTGATGCAAAAATCACAGTGCAGTCAAGTGTGTCTCCTATTCACTGGAATTCTCCTAATTGGTTTCGGCAGCTGTCTATTTATATTTTTCGAATCTATATACGAATTTTTGCTCAACTACAATCTAAGACTCACTCCGAACACTCCACTTTTCGAAGGTTGGAATAGAAGTCCTCCAGTTCCGACATATTTTTATTTATTTAATTGGACGAACCCAGATGATATAACAAATGTTTCGGTAAAACCGGAATTTGAAGAAATTGGACCTTATAGGTTCTATGAGATTAGAGGAAAGACAAATGTGTCCTTATTTGATCACTATGTGAACTACCAGTCTTACGCTTATACATTCTTCGATGAGTCAAAAGAGGGTAGAAATTTAAGCGATGTGATAAATTCTGTGAATACTGTAGCTGTTGTAAGTACGGCGTTGCCACACGTCTAAATATTTCCTAAATTCATTTATTTTTCCAGAGTATAGGATATCAGATGAGGTACCAAAGTTTTTGGACTAAAAAATTTGTTTCTTTGGGATTATCGTCGAAAGGTGTTAAATTGTTTGTAAACAAACCAGTCCGCGAACTCCTTTTTGAAGGGTATGAAGACCCCGTGCTAGGAGTGCTCTCAAAGATACCCTTTCTTGGTGCACCTGATAAGGGAGGATTATTTTATGGGGTAAGTTTCAAATGACCACTTGGTATTACATAAAAATGGGTTGCTTCGAAGTTCATGTCCAGGTGATAAATGCCTGTGTAATATTAGGCCAAGCAATAGAGGATGCAAATATAATAATTTTTGACAAAAATCCTTGTAGAAAACGAATGCATGGTGCCATCATATAAAAGATATTGCGTAGTATAATTTTGATATGTTTTGAATACGCGAGTGTTTTTTAGTAACAAAACCTGTTTTTTTTAGTTTTTTTCAAAAAACGTAAAAAATACTGAAGCAATTTTATTGTTATGTAAAGATCAATCGTAGGTAATTAAAATACGAACAGAATAAGTGGTCTAACAAGTTGGATAATTGGAAATTTGTAAAAACCGGAAAAATAGTAATTTTTTTTGAATACATATTTTTGTTTTTATTCAATTTTAAAAGCTGAAATTTGGTACCTTTATGTGCAGTCTATATGTGCGAAGAGCAGACGCAAGGCAATGGCTAATTTTAGCGCAATTGGAATTGTAATTTTTATAAGCAATAATTTGCAACGCACTGACGGTTTTGATTTCCGCCTTCTAACCCTCTCCTGAATAACCAGTCACTAAGTACAGAACCAACCCTTTGTGATATTGTACAAAAGGGTCTGAACTATACAAATAGCCTAGACAGTAAACTCCTGTGGAACAAACACGAAAAGGTGATTACATACAAGGCAAAAATGGCTCTGGGCTGTAACCCAAAAATCCTAAGCCGAATGTACACTGCCATAGTGAGACTAATCATCACTTATTGAGCCATTGCGTGGAGTAGTAGAATTAGCCTATTGACGACGAGAGGGAACCTCTCCAAAATTCAAAGAGTATATGCATTCAGGAGCAATGAGAACATGCCCAACGGCAGCCATGAAAGTGATTCTCAACCTCACCCCTCTACATATGGTGGTGAAAAGCGATGCAGAAAGAACAAGATACAAACTAAGTAGAGAGGGCATCATTAAAAAAAACCACCTCCTCACTTCTTAGAAATCAGACAACCTGGGACATGCCGCAAGACGGTATGATGAAAAAGTAAAACTTTTCAAAGAAATTCGTTACGGAATCAATCAACAGGAAGAAATGGGATCCAAATACCATCACCAGACTTGGAAAGAATGCCATTCAATTGTACACAGATGGCTCAAAAGCAATAGAAGGAACTGGGATAGGAGTGTTCGGGTCAGGAACCAAACACTCTGAAAGCTTGGGAAAAATCCCAAGTATCTTTCAAGCGGAAATCCACGCCATAAGAAAGTGCACCCAGTTCAATATTGATGAAGGATACAGAAGACAAAGGACTGTCATAATGTCGGATAGTCAAGCAGCCATTAAGGCACTGAGCTCTTGTGTAATCAGTTCCAAAATGGTGTGGGAATGCTTAAACAAAATCAATGAACTAGGCGAGAACAATATAGTTACCCTACTATGGATTCAAGAACACACTGGAATAGAAGGAAATGAAATAGCAGATGAACTAGCAAAGAGGAGGACTGAAATACCAAGGGAACCAATCCAGGATTCTCCCACGATTTCAAAGATTTTTGTTTTGGATGCAAAAAACTTCATCAAGCATCCAGTCTATAAATACTGGCAAGACCGTTGGTCTGAATCAAACTCTAAGCTTCGCAGGATAAAGAAACACGTTAGCCTCTGGAGATATTTATTGATAAAAAGAAGAGAACAAACAATCTTATCGCGCCTTAGAATTGGACATACAAGATTCTCTCATGACTATATTATGTCCTATTTCCGGAACCAGCTGCAATCAGCCTATGACAGTAAGCCACGTACTATATGAATGTGAAAACCGCGAAGTGTCTCAGTTAATAGACTTTTTGAAATCCATTCAAATATTAAATGAAATTTGACGATCTACTTTTATAGTTTTATATTACAGTAAATTTACAAATAATGTAATTTGATTTAGGTAAATACCATGTTTCACTTCTGTAACTAATGTTAATCTGTTATATATTATTGTTGAGCGCTAATAATCATAGTGTTTGATGCGCATTATATATAATAAAAAAATAGCTACCAACAACAGAATTTGACATCGGTTACTTCCAAGCTTCCCAAATGACCCCGATTACCTCGATTTCTAAAATAAAGATGTGAGTCTGTCAAATTCTCATTGATCTCGAAAAATATATAAATTTAAGATAAAGAAAATTCGTAGAATCCAAAAATAATACATACAGAGAGTTATATTTAAATGATTAAGGTTAAAAGCTGTTCACTTGAAAATGTGCAATGACCATACTTATTAATTGATACGAGTGCCTTAGTGCCATTACATGCGAGTTGCATAACACTGTTTTTTTACTACCATACTCCAATTTAAACACTTCTTATTTTTTCCGGTTTTTTAGAGAAACGGCACATCTGGCTTGGACGGTACATATAAAATGCATATCAAAAATGACGAGCACTTTGGAGATGTTTTACTGTGGAACAACAAAAAAGAAACTGATTATTTCAGCGGTGCATGTAACGAAATCAAAGGTTCAGCTGGTGAATTATTTCCACTTAATAGAAAAAGGGACAGTATTTTCATGTTTTCTTCAGATTTGTGCAAATTTTTAGAGTTGAAATATACAGAAGATGTTGTGATAAAGGGAGTTCACGGGTACAAATATTCAGCTGAATACGGATTTGACAATGGTACGTTTTTGTGAGAACAATAAATTCCATGAATTTTAACATTTCTATTTATTTCCAGGGACTGTTTATCCCGAAAATGCCTGTTTCTGCAACGGCGAGTGCATTCCTACAGGAGTTTTGAACGTATCCAGCTGCCGGTTGAATTCGCCCACATTTTTATCCTTCCCCCATTTTTTCAACGCTGACCCTGTTTATAGAAATGCTGTCGAAGGGATGAAACCCAATAAAACCCGTCATGAATTTTATATGATTCTAGAACCAGTAAGTAAAAATGAAACAAAGACGTAACTTAAATTTCGAGTTGAAAACGTTGGAACAGAAAAATTAAAAGAAATAGACCCACTTAAAAATTTTATTTTACGCTAATGTTGGTACATTCTCACAAATAAAATAATCCCCTATAAAAATTTCATTGTACGCCTTTTTTTTCACGAATAAACTTATCTTTCATGAACATTTCAGCCTGTAGTAAGTAGATGAAATCTTTACAGTTAATCAATATTTTAAGCAAATTTGACCACCCTATGAAAAACGTATCGCCCGCTAATGGCAGATGTACATTTTTACAAATAAATATACTCCTTATGAAAATTTCAGGGGTTGAATTGAGTTTTTTCATATATACCCATAATACCACGATAGTGAAAATTTTGTCGGCAAAATTTTTAATTAAGTGGTATTCGACATGACTATTTCACGAGAAAAAAAAAATAAAAACTTCTTTTTCTGGTTTCAGGTTCAGCCTGAAGCTTTTTACGTTTTGTATCCCTGGCCAATCTAGCAAATTTATAGGTAATATCTTCAAATGGATCAATTTTGTTGTTAAATTCTAGAAAATATTTTTCCTGAACCATTTGCGGTGTTATCGAAATGCCTCCCGTTTTTTCAGGTACCTATTTTCATAGATGAAATGCCTCCCGGGTACAATCGAAATGCCTCCGGGTCCTTAATCATTTATGGTAATATTTTGTGTGCTTAATCTTTGTATAATGACACAATGTTGCCAAATTATAATTTGAATAGGTAAATATATATCTATTTTTATTTTTCTAATTCTTATGCACTGTACATAAAATCTGTTAACAAAATATTTCAGAGTACGACATTTTTGTTTAGAAAATAAAATTGTTTACAATTAAAAACAAAGCCGAAGTACACTTAGTATTCCAATTGTTTATAGTTGTTTATAATAAATATCCTTTCTATAATGATGTGATTACTTAATCAGTGTACATTTTTGTTTAGAAAATAAAATTGTTTACCATTAAAAATAAAGCCGATGTACCTACACTAAGTATTCTAATTGTTTTGATCTAACACGATTCTAATCTCTAATCTATTCCATGAATAGGGTAGTTTGCACCTACTAAATCTGGTAATTAGTTGTTTATAATAAATATTACAATTAAGAGAAGGTACAATAAATAAATTAGAATTTGTGAAACTAGTGTCATACAAATTTAGGAAAAATAATTTGTAAGTTTGTAAATTTCTTCTGATGATTTGTATATAAAATTGAATAGTTCAGTCTGCAGACTGAATTTTATTGTTTGAGTCGTAATTTTCTTAAAAATTGGTGTTTTTAAATTTTCTGCGATGATAATATTATGTAATTTTGTAAGTTTCTGCTGATGATTTGTTTTAATAAATGTATAAAATACTTATCATGTCTTTATGTTTTTGATCAAAATAATCAAAATATTAAAACCAAAAAATAATGGTTAATATTGAGTTATTAACGAAATTCTATAAAAGGACGAAAGTTTGGCAACGTCTCACCTTCGTACAAAGATTAGAAGCTGGTAATTTATTTAGAGCTTAGGAGGCAATTCGTATGTGACCCTTTTAGCGACAGGTAAGAAACCCTTTTTCGGGAGGCATTTCGTATCCGGCCATTTGAGCAGTCGTATTCCAAAGTGTTTTCACACTAGTTCCAGTATAATCACTTTTTTTCATGTTAAAACCATAATCTTCAAGAATTTTTGCTATAACTTGTTCAGAAGTATCCTTTTCTAACGTATAATAACGTACGTCCAGAAACATTCTAAACTGTTCCCAAGCAGCAGACTTTTTTGTCTTCATTGTATTTCGCGGTATACTTTGCTTATTTGTACTCTCTATTTCATTTATTGAATTATTTCCAAATCTTGTATTATTCATGTTAATAATACTTATTTGAATTTTTGGAACAGTTTTAATAATTTTTAGACAGTTGAAGAAATAAATAAACAACTTAGTTTCCTTAGAAACCACTTACAAAAATTTTATATTGAATTTTATCACAGAGTGATAGAATTTTATACACATAGATTTGATTATATTAAACGTATAAAAATTGCCGCGACAAGACAAAAAATTCCCAGTTCAAAACCTTCAAAACCTACTCTAGTGAAATAGTCATAATAACTTTGTTCTCCGTTGAGAAATTTTTGTAGAATACTTATATAAAAACGGTGTTTCTGGGAAACATCATTACATAGGTAATCGATTTGTCTGTTTGTGATAAAAATTTGATTGCAAAAATAAGATAGCATAGAAAAATATATCGATAAGGTCAAGAAGAGACCACATAAGGTGATACTCATCATATGTAGTACCTGATTGAAAATTATCTAATCGAGAAATATTATGTTGTATATCTGTTTAAATTATTAATAGGCATATACTGAGTCACAATATTTATAAGAAAAATCGTTCATACGGTGAAAATGGCTACATCTTGATCGATACAGTTTTTTAATCTCTTGAGCTAGTTTTTTACTTTTTTCCAATGTTGGCTAAGAATGAAATCATTTGTTACCAAATGGTGGATGAATCATCAGTTTTGGTTGTTGAAAATCACAAAATGTGACATTAAGATTCAATGTAGAATCTGAAAAAAACATTAACATAAAGGATGTCATAGCCTGCGACCCATATATACCAATTTACATAAAAGTCGCGTTGCTTCTAATACTTATGCAGGGTGTCCCGTAAATAAGTACCGTAAATTAGAGGCATGATAGATAGTTCAAAAATATTTGAAATATGCAACAAATGCAACTTTTCTCTAATCTTCTTAGTTTATGAAATACAGGCTGTCCAACCCTTAACTACTACCACCCTGAAATTATTTCGTAAACACTATGAGTGAGTCACAGAGACCCAGTTTTTTTTACTCATAAAAAACAATAAAAAATAATATTTTGACATTTATTTATAAACACATAAATGGAAACATAAAAAACAATAGCTAATAATAAAAAAAATTTAGGCGCAGCTTGGGCACAAAGTTTTCGCACATTCTATACACACTGGAATATTACACATTTGACAGTAGGTGCTGGTTTTCCTGTCTTTTTTGACGGGACAAATTGCACATCTTTTTCTTTTAGAGGCTCCCACTCTTTGTTGAGGTGCTGGGGGTGGTGGAAGTGTATCTCCAATCAAATTAAAAATTAAAGTTTTCAAACCGCGTGGCAACGAATTTGATACCTTTTTTGCATATGCGGTATACATAAATTACGTCCAAGTTGTTTTAAAAAATTGTACCTTGAAATTTTTTTACCACCTGAGGCGAATTGATAAATTACCCTACTATTTACCCCTCCAATATTAAAAAGAGCATGAAAAATGGTCATTGGCCATCTTCGACTTCTACGTGAAGTTGTGTTATTGGCACATTTTTGATCAAGCGCATCCACTCCCGCTTCAGTACTATTGTAAAATAGTATTACATCTGGTTTTTTGGTTTGTGCGTCCACTTTATCATCATGGTGGGTACTTGAAATAAGAATAACAGATTTATTTTTTTTGGGTACGTATAGGACTATTGTCTCTTGAGCAGTAAACCCAAAAATGGATAACTCTGCTTTTCTCTTGGGATATGACATAAATTCCAAAGAAATAAATGTTTTGTTTTTTTTCACTGTCCAAAAAATGTCAACTTTAATGTCTCTAATTCTCTCATTAGTTCAACTGAGGAGTACCAGTTATCGGCTGTTATGTTTCGAGAAGTATTTTTTATTGGTTCCACCAAACAAAGAACTACTTGGGTTGGATTAGAAAAGTTGTTTGTTATTTTCTTTGTAGGATCTTATCCAGCGTAAATTACAGCATTTAGCATATGATGTGTTTGAGAATCTGCAAGAATTTGTACCTTTATGCCTTTATACCTTTTATGGGTTTGTTTGGTATGAACATTCGAAATCCACAACGGCCTCTAAAAGGTACTAACATTTCATCTACAGTCATGCTATCACCAGGTGTATAGTTTTGCTTTGAATTAGTGACAAATTTATCAAACATTTCAGAAATTGGTGCTAATAATCTCGTCATCGAAACGAATGCAGCATACAAGGAATGAAAATCTGGCTAGTGGCATAGTAGCTCTAAATAGATCCCTTCCTGTACCATCCGTAGCCCATAGACTTTTTAAGTCCTCATGGCCTGACTTGAACAAACCTTGAAGGTAAAGGAGACCAATAAACGCTTCAATTTCCAATTTATCTGTATTTTTGATAAATGTTGGAAAAAATGATCGGCACGCATTTTTCTTTTTTTGGCATCGACTGTATTTAGCAACGACTATGTCAATACGTTGATTTGTGAATTGCACAATACTTTCTATCATTGAGTCATCAAAAAGTAATCTCCAACTTTCTAGAGGAATTGTAGGGGGACGTTCACGTGCTAAACCTTTGACGCCTGCTAAAACTTCAATCAAATTGTTTGAGTGTTTTACCTTTTTTGGAGGTGTCTTTGACCATTTCATTTTGTCTTTTTCACCATACCAATAATTTTTTCTTGTTTGTTCATTTTCCGGCGCTATATCTTCTCTTTGGGACTCATCAATTTTTTCAACCACCGTATGATTCTTCAACAGAATCGTCACTCTCTAAATTTCCATTTTTGTCAGGTTCCCACTCTTCTTCACTATCAGTGTATTGATCGCTTTGTATTCCTTCATCTTCTTCTTCTTTGTCGCTTTCATCTCCACAGTCCAGAATATTTTTACAAGCATCTAGTTTATCACTGCTTGAAACAGGTATATTTTCATTATTTTCTTGAGGGTTGTCATCATCTAGCCAAAATTCGTCATTGTCAGGCAATTTTACGAGTTCCTTTTCAGTAAGAGGACGGTTATTCATCTTTCTAAAAAATAAAGTAGTTATTAGGAAATACAGTTATATTTAGCGAATACTATTTTGTAGGGAACAATTACCTACCTGACTCAAACATAACTTTTACACTATAACTGGGTCACTCTGACCCAATATGATCGTTCTAACAGACTTGCGATAATTAATTTAAACTAAAAACGCCGCCGCATGTGTTCTCTCTGGCTACCTAGAGCAATACCACAGTATACCTAACAAACAGTAGTGCATCTCCAGGGCGGTACCTTTGAAGTTTAAAAGTAACTGTCGGCCATGTTTTCTGGATAAATGTCAGGTCAGGAGCCAGCGTTATGGGAACGACAGACTCGTACTTAAAAATTTCTTTATTGTAACAATCCAACAAATGAGGATATTTTTCGTAATTTTCGTTTGTTAAATGTTGATATATTATGATTTTATTTATGTCTATAAAAAAAGATGTTATAGACTATGCTTTTTTAAACACTCTGCATCATATGACTTTTGTGTTCCTCTCTCGTAGTTATTCAAAAAATGGGGTTTGGTATGAAAGTAAATGAAACAGCTTGTCAATAATAGTATTTATTATCCTCACATCTGGTTCCAAAATTTTTCACCAAAAAGAAACATACCTTTGTGAATCCTTAGGAAATGAAAAGAAGCTATCGTATGTCTTCACTCTACTATTAAAACAGCCTTTCACTGCACATACATGTCCTGCCATTGCAAAAGATTATTAAAAAAGTCACAAATATCTATATTCAGTGAAATAAGGCTTTACTTTTTAGATGTTCTCACTAATCTCACTCAAAAAACAATTTACAAAACACCTGTTCACACATAGAATGAGAAATAATGCAATACACACCCGTTCGTGACGTTTTCTTCTTCCTTCCTTCATCGTGCTGAGTAATGTCAGAACTGTCGAATAGCTCGAATGTACATTTTCCATTGGTTGGATTTAAACCAGACAGTGACAGGAGAATGCACTACACTCCTTCTTCTTGATTGGTCTAAATATTTTATCCTCAGAACATGGCGTCTAGTATGCGCAGTCAAATCTGCGCGACTTTTGCCGCGTGTCTAAGATGCACTACTGTTTGTTAGGTATACTGTGGCAATACTGAGACTGAGAATCCCAAGCAATAGAATCTCCGTAGAAGGGCGCTAGAATTTAACATAATCAATACTATTGATGTTTTTTGAAGAGACAATAACCTACAAAAAATTTCAAATTTGTACTTCCATCCCCCGAGAGGATATGAAATGAAGTGTGTATTTCTTCTGCACCTTTCAACAGCCTGTATCTCACAAATTAAGAAGGTTAGAGAAAAGTTGCATTCGGGTATTCTGAATATTTCTTAACGATCTATCATTCCTCTAATCTACGGGACACCCTGTATCGATAATATAAGCTCGTCATCACACATCCTGTATATACTTTTTTATTATAGAAATCCGGTATTGTCATGGAAGTGCAGGCGGGAATGCAGTTAAATATGCTACTACAACCAGTTTCTAGCATAAGGTAAGTCTTTGTGACCAATATTTAAAAGTATCTTTTCCAAATGCTATTTAATGCACTGTGCTTGTAAATCCTAAATTCTTCATTGTCGAACCCACATTTTCCACACTATTTGATGTACTTTTAGAGTTAACATTCGAGGCAAAAGGATTTGAAATCATTTTGGATTATTTGAAACTCTCCAGCCTCAACACCAGAATAAATACGACCTTCAATACATCAATAAACTTTGTTACTTCAGACGGATCACCCTGTACATTGTTTGCCTTCTGAAATCCTTGAGGAATACTGAATGTTTCAAATGCCATTATTTATGAATTTGAAATAATAAAGTTGAGTATTATGCCGTAAAAAGGAAAGATTTGACAACTATGTAAATACCTCCCCAATATTGGCCATATCACAAAATCTATAAAAATCGTGCAATCTGTACTAAAGATTCACTCTGTATGTTATAAAGTGACAACGTTAAAGATATGTTGGTATTTTGTAACATGCCTCAAGACAATGACTAAATTTGCATGAGATAAACTGATTTTGTGTTCCATTTTCAGATTGTACAGCAATGTGCCGAAAGTCTACCTACCAATATTTTACGTAATCCACAAAATGGATCTAAGCGATGAAATAGCAGAAGGCTTGAGGATGCTACAGAGCTTACCGACATATAGCTATTACTTTTCCTGTATACTCGTAAGTCTGGGATCTATCTGCTTATTCGGAGTTATAATGTCCTTATTATATTGTAATAAAATGTCCAGTTTGAGAAAGGGAAGAGTTAAACGTGATGCAGCACCAGTGATAAGGAACGTTTACGAGCACGTTCCTTTGAAAGAGAAGTCTGATATTAATTGGTCATAGGTATTCGCAAGTTCATCCTTTTTTTTTTAAATAAATTTTCTTACATAAAAAAGATTTTTATTTTCCCGTCTTATGAATAGAATATCCCAAGATAGAAAAAATGTGTGGGCAACATTTTAATGTGTAGAATTCTACCTTCTTCCTCTACATGGATATTATTGTGACGGAGCGCTAAATGGAAGAAAGAGTGGCGTTAAGAAGCAACAATAACATAGGAGAATGTACCTGATTCAATATTGATAAAATATAGAGGTGGAAGGCGGAGGATTATTATCCTGACGGATATTCAAGCATCCAATAAACCAATAACGCTTTCGCATAATTTGGTCCAAAATGGTATATGGTTGCAGGATATAATGGAATAGAAGATAAATTGGCAAAGAGAGGTTAGATTAGATTTGTTTTTAGTGGATATATGAGTCCCTCCACTGCAGTCTACAGTGGCTCATACAAATTCAGCTTCTTAAACATCATAACACCTGATTTGAGCCGCAATAGGGCAGGCACAAATTATATGCTCTGCACTTCCATCATCTTCCAGACAAAGACTACAAGTCTCAGCACATAATAATTCAGATGACAGTGGTCTATTAACATTTGTTTGGGGACATTATTCGGAGGATATATAAAAGCCTTTGGATGAACCAATCCTGGTATATTATGCCAGAAGTTTGGAGCTTTACAGTGGAGATAGGAACTGAAACACTCTTTTGAGCATCAGCTCCAATGTAGTATCTAGTAGGGCTGAGACAGCTACAACCAGAGGAGAGCAAACGAATGCCTAAGTCAGTGTAAAACTGATTCTAGAGTTTTGACAGGTGCCTCTACAGGACACTGCTGACATGCTTTATCTATACCTTGTTTTTAAACTACAAGGAGCATTTTAAGAAACCTCACTTACACCACTAAAAGTTACTAGATTGAGAGGGTGTTCCGAAAGGGATCAATGCAAGTCTAGAATTTGAATCATCACTGGCCACGTACAGGCCATGGTAAAAGTTGTAACCAAATCTCACAATATTGTGAACAAAATTCAAGATTATCATGAGTAATTCATGTTAAATTGGATGATATAAATACGTACAAAAAAGCTACTGTCAAAGATTACAGAATAAAGATGTTTCACTCCAGGGCGGTTTGATTACAGTTGCTGTCCCAAACAGACGCCGCTCTCATAAATTATGTTTACGACTCGCTATTGTTGTCAATAACGAGACAGGTAGATACCAGAGAAGTTCGAAAGGCTTATTTTATTTTACGCTATATAGGGGTAATTAGAGAAATATATTTTTAAATTAATAGGATTCTTTATCACAAAGGTTTATTTTTAAATGTTAATTATTCCGAAAAATGTTCGGGATATGAAGTTGAAAAGGTAAGTAGAAAATAAACTTGAATTTTTAAAATGAATCAATTCACAGTTTTTATCCAGCATCTTAGTAATTTTGTGATACTTATTGATAATCTAGCAGATATTTATCACAAATTCAATTAAATATACTGATTAGCCACCAGAATAATAGGGCCACTAAATCTTAAATTTTGATCTTTAAATACGCGTATTTTTTTGATTGACAAGGTTAAAACAGTAAAAAGAGATACCCTTATTAAAAATTTTTATAAATGTTGTAAAATACTAAGTTTGAAGTTTGGTTTATGTGTTAAATTTAATCTATTGTCTTTCAAATCTTTCAATATACATTTGAGAGTGAAATAAATATATGTGGACTCTGGTATAGAGACTTGCATAATATTTGAAAGGAAATTGATTACATGGATGATGGAAAGAAAATTTAGTGAATTCGCTTAAAAGGAACTGACCAATTCCACTTTGGTAGGTTATAGAATTGAATTTTTGTGTTTTTTTGCGTAATGTACTTGTTTATACAGTGATGGGCAAATGTGTGGAACCAAGTAAATATCTCTGGAATTATTAGAGATATCAAAATGAAATTTGGAAGGTGGATACTACAGTAGATTGCCTATTTGTTTTTTTTATTTTTTAACAATTTTGAACTTCCGGTTTTACCGGAAGTAATGTCGATTTTATAATTTAAATGGAACACCCTGTATATTATTTTAGTTTCTGATGAAACATTTTATTGCAAATACAAAAATATCGGGTTCGATATTTTTATTTCAATACCTACCGAGATATTAACAGAAAAGTAACTAAGGAAAGGAAAAATCTAATATCCATTAAAGAAATAATCATAATTATTAACTGAAACTAAGTGATTTTCAAATCATTGAAACTTAATTAAAATTAATGTATTAGATGTTCAAACTGAGCACCGTTTACTTCTTGACAATAGGCAAGTCGGTTTGTAAATTACATAATAGCTATTACTTCTGGTGGAATTCTCTGGATCTCTTGAGTTATTCTTGCAGCTAATTCTTGCAAATTATTTGGTCTATCAGCATAAACCTTGGACTTTGAATAATCCCACAGAAAATAGTCTAGTGGATTAAGGTCGGGACTGCGTGCAGGCCATTCATGAGTACCCCTTCTTCCAATCCATCTGTGATGAAATGTCGGTAGGTATTGAAATAAAAAAAATCGAACCCTATATTTTTGTATTCGTAATAAAATGTTTCATCAGAAACTTAAATAATATACAGGGTGTTCCATTGCAAATTTTAAAATCGACAATACTTTCGGTAAAACCGTAAGTTCAAAATTGTTAAAAAATATGAAATATGAATAATGAATATGAAAAGCCCAAACGGCTATGTATATGTATTGATTATAATTGAAAAGTGGACTTTCGATTATCAAAAATTTATTAATAGGTAATGATTAAACGTTAGTTATTTAATGTGCTTCTTTCACTGATAATAGAGTAATAGAGATGGAGTTTACCAAGCACCTCTAATTATGTAACTGTTATTTCTTATGCTTCTTATAAAAAATACAAGTACAAGTAGGTCATAGGTAAAGTATAGTACGTATCTCGTGTTGTAGAGCATTTTACGCACTCACGGAACTTTTTCATTCGTGCGTAAAATGCTCCTTATCACACACATTACGTAATATACTATAAAAAATCTATACAACATAAATATAAAACACGAACAACCAATAAACACCGTTCTAAAATAACAGTGCTCGACGGGCGACGTCCCGTATAATATGCCAAATTAAATGCAAGTAAGGACGTAGCGACGTACTGTACCATCCAAGTCAGTCACCAGACAGTCACCAGCGGCATCAGTGCTGTACGCGATAAATTCGGACGAGTGAAACATCTTATAATTTTATTCTGTAATCTTTGGTACAAGTCAACAAATATTTCTTGGCGCCTAGCGATGTGCGAACGAAAAGACACGAGAGATAGGGATGCCGAAATTCTTGCACCTATCACCGACATTACCAAGATACTACGAATACAGGGGTGCGATGAAAGTTTGTTATTGTAAATAAGCAAGAGTAACAATAGTACATTTAAAACAACGGTAAAAGGGGTCGGATCGCCGAACTGGATGAGACCATTTGTTCCCTACGTATTTTGGGCCGCTGATCACGAGAATGAGAGTTAAAACTTCCGCCAGTGGTTGGAACACCCTAAAAATGCAAAAAACACCCATAAATAGGGGTGTTTTTCGAATATTTTCGTTATTTTGCAAATTTAGTTGTCATATAAGTTTTTGGGAGTGCTGAATACAAAAATTAGGGTTAAAACTTGCATTACAGGGTGGAACCATCCCTAAAATTGGGGGAAAAACACCCCGAAATAGGGGTGTTTTTCGACTAAAAGGGTTTTTTGCAAATTAAGACCGAAAACATATAAGATTTTGATTTTTAATATTAACTTTGGTGCTACAAATTATTATCAATATATTATTATGCATAGGTGTATATTGTATCCCCTTTGAATAAATAAATTAAGAATTATTTGTACTTTAAAATTTGGTTGATTTTTGTAATTATTTGTGTTATCTAAAAATGTATTTATTAATTAATCTCCCAAGAATTATAACAAATCATAGGAATGTAGGTACATATAGGTATTTAATAAATACATAAATATATATTCAATTATGATTATTGTTTTAATTCATGGCGCAGTTTTAAAGATTTAGTGAAAACTGGATCCGGCACTAGAAATTGTTATTGTCCCCGACTCAACACTGCAATTTGGTAAGAAATTCGGAAAATATTTTAAACTGGCAACATCGCGGCCATACCGAGTTAAAGGTCCAAGGTCATTGACGACGGAGCTGGAAATCGTTTGATGTTTTACCGGGATTCGTATCTGTTCTCTTTATAATCTGTGACGACACTTCAAATTTGTGATCCTGAAATAAGAGCTGGCAACAGCTTCCATAGACAGCTTCCCAACACTTTCTAACGACATGGACACAAACAACAATCTAGGCGTGATCTAGAATCTAGACAACGTCGAAATGTGATCCTATTTTCGACAGACTGTTACTGCGCACAAAAGCTACGCGTACTTATTGTTCTATGACAAGAGACTCTTCCTCTTCCGATTGTTATAATGTTTCGTGTCATAGACCCCTGCTGGTCGATATAACTGCCCAGATGCCTAGATAACTGCTAAATTCATTAAAACAATTATTGATGTTTTTGATTTATTAAATTCATGGTATTTGACTAATTTCAATGCATTTATGGGTTCCCAACAACAGTTTAAGCTATTGGAAGAGTTTGAAACTTCACTGAAAAATTTGCGTGTGGTTAACAGTGGAGGAAAAAATTTTACTAATAAAATGAAAAACAAATCTGGTTTGCTAGCAAAATATTAATGGTGCGCAGGTCAATAAAGAAAAGAAATATTATTTTTATACATATAAGAAACTCAAGAATTTTAATTACAAATTTTGTCTTCAAGTTCGACTTCAATCAGATTTAGAATTTATTTCCAAAATGTAACCTTTAACTACCACGTTTAGTGGAAGATGTGTTTGTGTTTTATATAATGATGTTTTACTTAATTTGTACAAACTCACTTCGCAGTTCAAATTAATTATAATTTTTACCACTTAATATTTGAACTGTTCATATTTTAGCCATTATAAAGGATTCAAATAAATCCGAAAGCTTGGAAGTAGTAAAAAAGTTCTTAACCAGCCCAGATTGTGACGGAATCCCCAATAATTTAGTAGATTGTTTTCTAACTAGCCGTCAAGACTACTCTTTGCTTCTTTTTTTATTTTATATATATAATGTAGTAAAAGCTATCCAATGAATGATTCTAGTTAATTAATTATAATCAAATACAATTGAATGCATAGCGAAGCAGCATCGTTTTTCGAAATTATTTTTCTAGCCTAACGTACATTTTTATCAGCTCCCATACCAAACACTCCATTTATAAATCAACAAGAAATGAAGATAGTAATTCGCGTGACCCCTGTATATACGGCACACGTGTGCTTTTACGATCGTTTTTCGGCAAGACTTTAGCAGCGCTACATGAAAGCCGACGAGGAGTGAACCTACTATTCCTTTGTTTATATACTATGGTATAAAACAGCGTCTTCGAGTCTCATCCAATTTTTCACGACCTTGCTAATAAACAACACCTAATTAACATTTTTTAAAGGTGAGGTAAACGCATGACCATCACCTCAACATTTCTTATAATGTAACAAAAGCGTGAACTACATCCAGTATTCAAAACATCAATGCCCCTCAAGAATCTCGGAAGAAAGAAATCACGTACTCGCGGGACTTTAGTGCAGACGATTTACAACAAATTAAATATTACACTAAAACATATTTATATGTAACATTGTTTGTTACCTCTTAACTAACGAGTATTCGATGTGAACTTGAGTTGTACGGAATTGCAATTACTTTATAAAAACATAAACAAATCACTTTATTTTGTTATCGATAAGAAGTTCCTGATAATGTGTAATTTCCTGTTTAATCACTGATATCGGGAAATCTTGAAGCACACTCTCCATTATTGTCCGGTTAAAATATATATTGAAGGTTACAGTAAATCGCGTATAGTGGAAAATTCAAAGAAATGTTCAGTATTTTTATGTCTGAATAAGGATCGCAATTGTTTTAGCAAATTTTACACGGAATAGGGCAAGATTTTCACTCTTTTGTTGAGATAAAATCTATTTTTTGGAATAAATCTGAATTTATACTTATCTCTTTTATTTTATTCCTGAAATTTGTGCCAAATTTGGTACATGTCAAAAATTAACAATGTTACTGTTATCTTATTTTGTGCCAAATGTGGCACAAGTCAAAGTTTGACATTTATTTCCTTTAAATATCTAAAAATATTTTTCTCACTATTTTTTCATTCATTCTAACGCATATAATTTTTGACAAGAAAATTAAAAATCATGCAGTAAGGGGTTAAATTTAATGCAAGTTTTCATCCCACGTACCCATCAATTTTTGAAATAAAGTAAAGTACATTATTTCACGGGAAATAATTATTTTTGTAAATCTGATCTTTTAGGGTGCCAGCTTAGGTCAATTTTTTTAGGTAGATGATTAGCGAGTGGGTAATTTTTATTACCAGCACCCGATCCTAAAATACAGCCGAGGGATCGGCTAATTGGTCCACCCGGTACATGAACTTACCTGTATTAACTATTAAATTACATAACGTAACCCTGAACTCGTGCTATAGTAGACCATAGTTGTTTTATTTCGATTTCCGTGCGTTGAATATTTTTATAGCGTTTTTATTTTTTTAAATTATAATTTCCTAGCAAATTTCTTTTCTTATATTATTATATTTCAGTAGACTCTGTTTCACATGAGATGAAATCACTTGAAGTTTACCAACCGATCTGCGCAGAAATCAAAATCGGACTAACGACCGTTTCATGCCATTGGCGTTACAAGCGATTTTTCATGCCAACAGCGATTAAATTGTTGACATTTGAAGTTGTGTTTGAATCATTTACTATCAAATATTTTTGAGTTTTAAATATTTTAAGACGCTTAGCTAGTTTATCTGTGAGTCTTGTGTGTTTTATTTGATCTAAAACCATGCCTACTAAGAAACTTTTCCACATTCAAGGCCGGCAAAATGTGAAAATACGCTACTGATTTGGAATCGAATGTCAAATTTGCAATATGGCGTTAGTTATGACAAGTTTGCGCATATGCCTGCAACTTCAAGTGGCTTTTTTTTTTATGTGAGACGGAGTCTGGCTCCGTATAAATTATCAAAGGTAATACTACGAGTGCTTCAAATTTTATCGATAATTTTTTCTTTTCCACGAAAAACTTGTTTATTTGGCAAGAATATGAAAACAAACTGATTGATAAAATCACGAGTCCGTTAGGACGAGAGATTTTATCTAAATTCGGTTTGTTTGAATGTTTTTGCCTCAAATGAACAAGTTTGAGTGATGAAAATAAAAAATTATGTGATAAAATTTGAAGAGCGAGTTGTATTTGGGAAGATTATTTTTTTCATAAATTTAAAATTTTGTATTACCTGAATGTTTAATATTCTCTTGGGTGATGGCATTCAATCGGTTTGTGTTCATTTTTCAATAAACTTCGAAGCACTTTTAGTTGTCAATAATGACAAATTGAAAGTAAAATTTTGACGTTTCGATGTAAACAAGGTTTTATCGATGAGGAAGCAAAATTATCAGTATAATACCGAATGATTGGCTAGAATAATGTATTGCTATTGGTTAAAACCACCAAAATGTCAGATTTTGACAAGTGAAAAAAATAATCATATACAGTGTGTCTACTTAAGTTGAAACCATATGGAAAACTTTTTTATTAGTGGTTTTATGAAAAAAAGGTATTCGTGATAGAAAGTTCTGCAGTATACGAGGTTTGTCAAAAAATTTGAATTTTGTGAAAGAGTAAAGTATCTTTTCCGCAAATCGCTAGGAAATTTTGACATTCCTGTCAAAATTTTCTGAAGAAAAAGTCAGGACTTCCTTACTGTAAGGAAATGTCATTTCCTTACTGTAAGGAAATGATATTTCCGTACAGTTGTTAGTGTTCTACATAAATGATTGAAAACACATTGCTTATAAGGAATTAATTTATATTTTGAAAACATCAAGTCATTGCTAAATACATTTTTAAGATCAATTTGTTATATTTACAGTAATTTGACAGTTAGTACAATTATTGAACATTGGAGGAACACTCTTAGAACTATGAGAAACATTTTGGACAACATGCAGGGTGGTAGGGTCATTTTGTTGAATATTTTGTACTGTGAAAATTTTATTTGCCACCTCAACCTTATTGTTAAGCGATTCTTCGATATATCCTTCAGCAACGTTTGATGACTTCCATCCGCCATGCCTCTTTAAACTAGTTATGTCGGCACCAGAGTCAACCAATATTGTTGCAGAAGACCGACGAAAGCAGTGACCAGTATATTCTGTCGGATTTACCAAGTTCAAATAAGTAGCAACTATTTTGGGCATTTTTCTAAATTGATGAATTCCTACCACTTGTCTACAACCCTTTCCGCTTTGATATTTAAAGAAAAATCGGTCACTGTTCATATTTTCTGGTCTTAACGAAACATACTTTCGATAAACATTCAAGTAGATCTGATTAATTACAAATGATCTTGGTTTGTTGGTTTTCGAATCAGGTATGCTGATTAAAAGCTTAGATTCTAAGTCTTCTATATCGTGTACAGTCATTCGGACTAACTCATCCATTCTACAGGCCCCAGAAATACCAAATATAACAGCCACCTAAAAAATAAATAAAGCTATAATCTAAATAGAATTTAAAACCTTGTAAATTACCTTAATCATTAAATTTTTTTTATCTGGAGCTTCCTGGATAAATTTTTCAATTTCTTCCTTCGTTAAAATCTTAGATTTCTTTGCCCTATAACCTTGAGCTTGCCGTTTCAATAAAGAACGAAGTTTTGAGTATGTAGATATATCTACATTGTGTTTAAGTGCAAGGGTTGAATTCAGCATTGAATAATTGGCCCATAATGTTGAAGATTTCATCTTTAAACGAAGGTCTAGGAAGTATGCCATTACAACATTTTCTGAGAAAGAACTCGTATTTTTACTCATGGGATAATCCATAAAACGTCTGTATGCATTTTCGTACTTTTCTCTTGATTTCTTTGGCAATTATTCTAATGAAGCAGTATTCACTGCCTCAACCAGCTCTGGAGGAGTTCCAGGAATGGAAATTTCATCATCACTTATCATTTTACTTTCGAGAACACCAGCAATTAAATTTATAAGCGTCAAGTTTGACAATTCAACCTCAATACGTTTCCATAGTAACCCAAGTAATTTTATTAGGAATTTCAAAGCACCATTTATTTGGGAATAAAATTATCGCGTTTTTTTTTTATCAATCAATATATGTCGAATTTTAAACGATTTGCGGAAAAATAGTATGTTTACCTCGTAGGAAAAGCCACATTCCTGGACTCTGTGTTGCTAAGTCGTCCAGGAAGGTTAAGCTTTTCCTACCCGGTAAACAATGTACTATTATTTTCAACAATTCAGAAAAATGTTATGCAGTAAAGTTGTTTTGAATTAAAAGTTATATTCAAATTTATGCAATTACAGCCATTTATTATGAGAATTCAGCTTTTGTGATCATTTACCAATAATTCCATATTAATTATTTTGGCTGGATACAATTTAACGCAATCTAGGATGTCCTGACATAAAGTATGTGACAGAGTTGTTCATAACATCACAATAAAAATGGCAAATTTACTAAATCGTGGAGAAAAAATAGAACTTGTGTTAATTGTTGGAAACAATTACAAAACACATAGAGGCCGCAAATATTTTCAATAATAGACATCAGCATAGAAACCTTATTTTTAAATAAATTTAAGGCTAGTGGAAGTATAGAAAATACATTTAAGAATAAACGCCGAAAACGGATTGCGAATGACGACAATGAATTTGAAGTGATGCTTTCTGTTGTAGAAGACCCAAAAATGTCATTGAGAAAAAGGGCCCAATCCAAACTACTCAAGTAAGTAAAGATATAGTGGCAAATGTTTTAAAAGAAAAAATAAATATCATCATGCATACAAACCGCAATTTGTACACACGACACTACCAAGGGATTACGATATTCGTTTTTAATTCTGCGTTCTGATCCAAGGAAAGTTGGACCCATTTTTTACAAGAAACATAATATTTTCCGATGAGGCATTTTCATCAAACGGAACCGTCTCATCACAAAATTGTCGCTGGTGGTTTAAGAGTAATCCAAACTTTGTAATGAAAACTCGTAACCAATAGTCTTTTGAAACTAACGTATCTGTGCAAAAATAAATTAGTTTGACCTTTTTTTTTCGACATTCCAACCTTCGGATGCCGGAGGGAGTACATTGTGTACCCCACATTTTTTTTGCTTTACAACTCTCGAAATATTATATATTTTCATTATTACTTATATCTAAATAATAAAAAAGCAATATTTGTTTTTGAATAAAATTTCAATAGCATATTCGATACAAATATAATCAAGAAATACAAAAAATAATATTTTACATGACGAAGTTAATTAGAAAATTCTGGATCCAATAAACTACATTTTGAACAAATTTTTGATTTCGTAGTTACATGATGATCAGGACAAAGTTTCTGCATCTGTCACACTTACTTCTGCTCTTCTTGTCATATTTTCTAGGGCAGAGTAGGTACACACCTTCCCATGGATTTTTGATTGCTCTCGATTCTTGTACAATATGTCCCACCTAATTATTTTCACATTTATTTAAAAAAATTAGAAAAAACTGTTTTTTGATATATGTACTGATAAATGAGGGTCCAACTGAGGATTACTCAGCAGCATTTTTGGATTCTAAGCAAAATGCAAGAAATACGCCCAAAAAACAGTATGTGGGGTAAATTTGTACCCCCCTCCGGAATCCGAAGGTTGAATGCCGCACATTACTTAAAATTATTAGGAAATCAAGTAAGTGATTTTTTGCACGACGTTCCGTTACAAGAACGTATGACAATTTGGATCTAACAAGACAGTACTTCCATCCATAGTACATTAAACGTTAGTGAACTCCTTGAAAATATGTTTAATGGGAAGGTGATTCACAGGTATTCAGATCTTTTTTGGCCTCCTAGGTCTGCTGATTTGACTCCTCTTGATTTTTTTTATGGGGTTACTTGAAACAGCAGGTTTATCAGCGAGGAACATTTGATGATGAAGACCATTTGGAGAGGATTATTTCTGAAGAATGCCAAAAAATTACTCCAAATATGATACGGAAAGTGATCCAAAAGTTTGACAAAAGAACAATTAAATGTTTACAAAGAGAAGGTGGATATGTCGAAGTTGTAGGACATTGAATTGAAATTTAATAATGTTTGTTTCTTTTCAATAAATAATATTCTTTGTATGGACTCTTAAATTTCTATAATAAATAAATTACGTATGTAAATTGCAAGGTGGTTCAAAAACAAAAGTAAATGGAGTGGTTAACATATTTTTAACTGATAAGAGAGATAAATTGTATCCAGCCAGAATAATTAATATGGAATTATTGGTAAATAATCACAAAACCTGAATTTTTATCATAAATGGCTGTAATTGCTCATTTGAATATAACTTTCAATTCAAAACAACTTTACTCCATAACATTTTTCTGAGTTATTAAAAATAAAGATACTTTACCCTTGCACAGGATTAAAATTTTTTGACAAACCTTGTATACTGCTTGAAAAAATTGATATCTGATGGTTGCATTCTAACTTTTGGACCATGCAGAACTTTTTATCAGGTATACCTTTTTTTCATAAAACCACTAATAAAAAAGTTTTCCATATGGTTCCAACTTAAGTAGAAGTAGATGTTATATGTATGTTCTACCCCAAGTATAGGGAAAACCGTGTGTTAGAGAGAGAGCAGCGAGACAATGTGTAAGAGAGAGAGAGAGCGGCGCGCGCGTTTTAATTTAAGGCAGCCATTTTTAGTCCTGTTGTATATTTAAAAATCTGAAAAAAACTTCAGTGAGATTCGATCCCACAACCTTCGCGTCTATAGCAAGGCATTCAACACATGCTGCCATAAGCTCTCATGCATATTATTAGCGAAGAATGGTATTGGTGCTGCAATGTGAACGCGGGGGCGGTGCGGAGGTAATCGACGTAATCGAGAGTATAGATATACCGGGGATGGTTGAAAGTAGCGCAATAATGCTGTCAAAAAGGCACTAACACCTAACTTCGTTACTA
>CAJUYG010002314.1:5000-34455 GCA_910591675.1 Galerucella calmariensis | reverse complement strand
TTCTGGTTTGGAAAGAACTTTACTAAAATATCCCAGAACTTTCTCTTGTCCTCCTTGAACCTGTGATAGCACTCCTCCAATTCCAACATTGCTAGCATCAGTATCTAGTATAAATTCTCCCTCTGGTAGTGGATAGCCGGGTATAGGTGCAGTAGTCAAGTGCTTTTTCAAAGTTTCGAACGAAGTATGACAGTCTTCGTCCCAGAGAAACTCCCTTGCTTCCTCTGTAAGTCGTGTCAAGGGTTTAGCGATATCTGCAAACTTCTTTATAAATCGCCTGTAGCATGTACAGAGTCCAAGGAAGCTTCTAACTTGGTGCTTGTCGGTGGGTCTTGGCCACTTTCGTACGGTAGCAGCTTTTTCTTCGTCTACAGCTACACCATCCTTGCTGACTACATGGCCTAGATAATTGACTTTGTTTTGAAATAGTTGACATTTCTTGGGGCTGAGCATCAGTTGGGCAGCTTGCAACCTTTTGAAGACACCTTCCAAATTCTTTCGATGTTCTTCGAATGTCCTTCCCAAGACTATGATGTCATCAAGGTACACTAAGCATGTCTTCTAGGACAACCCTCGCAATACGTTTTCCATCAGTCTTTCAAATGTTGCGGGGGCATTGCACAGCCCAAATGGCATAACGGTGAAATGCCATAGTCCAGATCCGGTGGTAAACGCTGTCTTTTCTTTATCGGCTGGATCCATTTCTACCTGCCAATATCCAGACTTCAGGTCCAAGGTAAAAAACAATTTGCTACCGGCCAGCGTATCCAAAGTATCGTCGATTCTCGGTAGAGGATAGCTATCTTTCTTTGTAACATTGTTGAATTGCCGGTAGTCCACGCAAAACCTCGTGGTTCCATCCTTCTTCTTTACCAGAACTACCGGAGAGACCCAAGGGCTGGTAGAAGGTTCTATTACCTTGTACTCTTCCATCTCGCGAACAATTCTCTCCGCTTCCTCCCTTTTGGCCTGTGGTAGCCGTCGAGCCGATTGTCTCATCGGTTCAGCGTCGCCGGTGTCAATTTTGTGTTTGACAGCAGATGATCTTCCTGTCTTTCTTCCTTTTGGTACAAAAAAAGATCGGTATTGTAGCAAGAGTTCTCTGATTTTTTTCTTCTTTTTGGAAGTTGTTGTTTGATGAATTATTGACGCCACTGGTACGCAAGTTCCAATTTTGGTCTCCTTCTTTATAGTTATGGGATGGTCATTTACATTTATAATGCGTACAGGTATTTCTTCGGCAGCCATGACTAACCCTTTTCCTACCAGGATTCCTCGACCAACCTCTTCATCATGATTCCATGGTTCCATCATGACTGGTGTTCCTTCTTCGACGGTTCCTTGTAGCCTTGCCACAGTGAAAAATTCGCTTCTTGCGGGTACAACTGTATCCTCCTGTACGGCTACCTGAACAGTCTTATCTTCGTGTGGGTGAAGGAATACTTGCTCAGAACCTACTCTAATAACCCGGTTCTTGAAATCTAGCTGGAAGCCATGTAGGTTCATAACGTCCATTCCGAGTATTATGTCCTCTTCGATATCAGCGACAACGACAGTGTGGGTGAACTTCTCTGCGCCAATTCCCAATTGCACCGGTAATTCTCCATGGACATTGGCGCTTTCACCTGTGGCAGTCCTGAGTCGCAGTCTCGTCGGTAAAAGTCTTTTTCGGGTGTTGACAGTCTCGGGGCGAATAATAGTCCTCGTTGCTCCAGTGTCCACCAATAGTGTATACTTCCTTCCATTAACTTCACCATCCACGTATACACTATCATCGCGACATTTCGGAGTTGCTATTAAGATGAGAGGGTCTTTGAAAGGTCTTAGGGTCGAAGCTGCCCTCTGAAGGTCGACCCTTCCTAGTTTTCCTGCTGGGCGTCTTTGTTTGTAGCAGTTCTCGGTCGCTTGCACGAACTGCGTACATGTCCCATTTCTCCACAATTCCAGCATCTCACAGTTTTCGGTTTTCCATTTGAGATGCTTTTCATCATGTTGGCAAGCTGGTCAAGCTTGTTCTCTACTTCTTCGTCTGCTACAGCCCTCACCTTGCCGTATACTCCGGAAGCCTGTGTAGCTGCTTCGTACTCCAAGGCTGCAGAGAGTACGTCGACCAGTGTCTTGTGCCGAGCCAAGCGTAGAATTCTCTGCATTTCATGGTCACGAGCTCCGTCGATGAATGTCTGTACCCCTAAACATTCCATGACATTCTCCGGTGCCGATGGATAGGCAAACCGCACCAACCTCGCAATGTCTGCTTCGAATTCCTGCAGAGTTTCGTCGCGTTTTTGCTTGCGGTTTTTCAGCTGCGACTGGTACAGATGCTCCAAGTGTTTCAGGCCATATCTCATGTTCAATCGCTTTTTGAGTTGTTCAAAATCTTCGGTCTCTTCAACTGGAATGGTCTGGAGGATATCCATGGCGTCTCCTCTAAGGGCAAGAGTTAAATTCAACGCTTTTTCTTTCTCACTCCAGTTGTTTGCCTTTGATGCCGCCTCGAATTGCTTCAGATAGTTCGGCCATGACGTTTTACCATCGAATGTTGGCAGTTTCACTCGGCTGTTAATATCGTTTTCCCTTTTCGGTTTCAACTCTACTTTCTCTGCCAGTTCGTCGTTGTTCGGGGCTTGCCTAGTTGTAATATCTGGGTGATGACTAGTCTTCCTCTCGATTTCTTTGATTTTCTGTTCCATTTCTTGCCCCATTCTTTTAATCTTTTCTTCCACGGCAGAAATTTCATTTTTTATATCCGTCGAAATTTTATTTTCCATATCAGATTTTAGGGACGAAATTTTATTTTCGACTTCAGCGGCAATGTCCTTTTTCATTGACAAAATATCGGCCGAAATATCGTTCTTCATATCAGAAATATCATTCTTCATGGTAGAAATCTTCTCGTCCATATTAGCAGAAATATCGTCCTTCATGGTAGAAATATCATTCTTCAAAGTAGATATTGACGAGATTATGGTGGACGACTCGTCATTGAACAAGAATGTTTCTGGATCCAAGTCTTCACTTTCCAGCGCTATTTTTAGTCTTTCAACTAATTCACTCTTCTTACCGGACGTTTCCAACTCGCGATTTTCCAATTCTGCTTTTAGTTCCGTCACTTTCAGGTCACATAGTCTCTTAGCCATTTTTACGTAATTATTTATTTATAATATCCCACTTCTGACACCAATATAACGTTTATTCTAATTTATATTTACAATTAATTTATATTTACAGATTTATATTCAAGTACAGTCCTTATTTAATAATTTATATAATACACTAAACACACACTAACTAATTTATATGAGAGTCACTTTACCGAGGCGCGATCGCTTTCTTTCAGTATCAACACTAACTGACTAACTAATTCCAATAAATCATTAATCGTTTTATAAATAAGAAATAGGAAGGTTGCACGTACGAAGTCGAGTTCAGAGCGTGAAATAAACATATAAATATGTTAACGATAGTGTTTTAGGATTCATTCAATTCTAATTCCATCCTAATTATTCTAATCATTTTAATCATTACAATTACTATAAATATTAGTGTTAGTAATGAGTAGTTTAATGTATACTAGTAAAGTAAAGTAATAAACAGAACATGTCCCAGTGCTACAGGTAGTTGTTTTATTCCTGTAAGATGACACACCAAGTGATCAGCAACACCACCTATTCAGAGGCCCTTCCACACCTATAATTTACCAAGTATCCATAGTAGGATACATTCATTACAATGTAAGTGAAACATTTTTATAATTATAGACAGTTAACTAAAAATTTTCGGCAAATTATTCTATTTAGCCCCAGTACTTTCACCAACAAATAGCGAAAAGTATTCTGTAGATTGAATTTTATTCACAAGCTGTCTTTTCACTTACAAATGGTTTGCAAATACTAATTCCATCATCTGGAAAACGCGATTGGAATAATTTTCAGTGTCACTTGCATATTGGTTTCATAAATGCACACAGTGAGTTTTTTCATTCAATGCTACGTAAGTAGACGATTTGTAATAATAACTGGGGACTTAAATCGCCTTGATGGCGACAAATGAGCTTCTTTGTTCCGAATAATTGTTTTATTCCTTTTTTTTTCATAATATTTCCATTGTTCAAGTTCAGTTTGTACGTTGCCCCAGGGTTTTTCCATTTTTTGTTTCATATCCGGGGCTTTCTAGGTTTTTCAGTTGTATTCATTCAGAAAAATTATGTAACCATTTTAATAAAACAAGGATTGTTTCACTAACAATTGATATTTTTTATTTTGAAGTTGGTAACAAAAGTTAGTTCATTGTGTAGGCACATTTAAATAATGTTCACCAATTACTACTGATGTGTTCCTCAGTGACATTCTGGGGTGGAGAGGGATGTTAACAAATAGTTAAGTTTTTACGCATTTCTTTCTTACAAATGGCATTATTTGTTTCAAAACGGAGAAAAAGGGTTAATTACTTACAAGAAAAAAATGATAAATTTTATTACTTCCAATAAAAAAGTAAGATCACATTATCACTTTGAACACTGCTGAATTATGCGCAATATACAGGGTGGGGCAATCTTCTGACATCGGAGGATTACATCGTTGTGGTAAAAAATAAAACTTAAAAGTTTTGTGTTACAGAAATATAACATTCTAATATACAGGGTGGGGCACTATGAACGAACTATTCTCTGGCGTCTAAACGGCAAATATGATTAGAAAAAATAAGACGTAGAATTGAGTAGATTACTTAAGACTATAACTTAAAAATATTTTGGAATGTACAGGGTGCTCCAAAAAAGCGTGCCGTATCAAAGTTAGGTTCTTTTAAATGGAACAACCTGTATTTTATCACATTTTTGAATTGTACTATTAAAAATAATGAAAGTTCATTAACATTTACCTATACCTATCTAGTTCAGTTTCCAGGATAAATCGATTTTACATAATATAATTTAATTTTAATTTTAATTCAATATAATATAAATTCTGATTTAAGAGACCTTTAATTTATCAATAATAAATCAATCATACAACGAAGCACTTACTGTCAAAATAGCAAATTTTAAATTTCAAAAACTTTCCATCGGAGAATCATGTCATAGGTAACTAGATGTCAGCAAATAATTGAATATCAAAAAACAAATTTAAAATTTCTTTAGAACTATCAGAGTTAGATATAGGCAACCCTAATACCAACTGAAAGGTAATAAATTCTCACGTTTAACAGACCCAACAGATACAGGGTGTTCTATTTAAATTAGGCCAGAAATTTATGTATTAAATGGTTAGTGTTATACTGTCGTATTAAAAACACCCTGTATATGATAGCATACCAGTAAATATTGGAAGCAGAATGTTAAAAGCTTCTAGTGAGATGGTGTAAAGCAAATGTGGATATTCGTTTTTATTTTGAAGTTATTGTATTTTGTCAGAGGGTCTACAAATTATGTAAAATCGATTTATCCTGGAAACTGAACTAGATAGGTATGGGGAAATGTTAATGAACTCACATTATTTTTAATAGTACAATTCAAAAATGTGATAAAATACAGGGTGTTCCATTCAAAGGAACCTAACTTTGTTACGGCTCGCTTTTTTGGAGCACCCTGTATATTCCAAAATATTTTTAAATTATAGTCCCAAGTAATCTACTTAATTCTACATCTTATTTTTTCAAATTTTATTTGCCGTTAAGATGCCAGAGAATAGTTCGTTCATAGTGCCCCACCCTGTATTATAAGGGTGTTTTACAAAGATATGGCCAATTATTAGCAAAAAAGACCTCCTCATTAACACTCTGCAAAACAGTAGATTAAAATAAATCAACAGGTCATTGTATTCAAATATCATTCACATATCATTGGCTGTACTCATTATTAATTACTTTTTTCATCTGTGGTTTCTTTGATACAGGGTGAAACAAAACAATATCAATATCAAGCAATATCTCAAATTTTTAAAATGAATTACCCTATAAATCTTCCCACAATTTGTTAGTACAATTAATAATCTTTCAAAGGATGTAGTACACTTAGGGTATAAGTTGATGGAAAATCGTGAATATTTTATAATAATGGTGAAGAACAAATATTTTACGTACACAAATTGAATGGTATTGAATTTTTACATGCAACTTCTTGTAAATTTAAGAATGTCTGATGTGAAAAATAGCCTAATAATATACGACTTGCATCCAACATTTTACAGCAAACATCCAACACATAAATAACTTAGGCACGGATAGAAAGAATTCCTTAATGTTAAGCTTCGAACCTGAATTTCAGCGGCTTGGAATAAACTAATCTGAAAAAAAAATCGCAAATTTGAACTTACACTCTATTATTCAATTTTTGATTATAAGATATGATTATATTATATTTAATACACAGGGTGCGGCGTTAGTGAGAGGAAGTCCAATTATTCACTTGTCGTGAGAGATATAAGGAAACTTTACGGGGATAAAAGTAAAGACATATATAGGACCATATTTTGGAAAGATTTTCAAATCAAATATACAGGGATAACCTTATTGACATGGTAAGCCCAACTTATCTTTTTTTAAATGGAACACCCTGTATATTCCTAAAGTTTTTTACTCCCCTCGATTTTCTTGTTCCCACGATATAAGGTATTGTTGTGTTATAAGAGGTAGTACTGCACTTTTTATTAATTCCTTGGTAACATAAAAACCCCGTGCCATTGTATAGATTTGGTATCAAAATCTATTCACGTTCAAAGGATTTTTCATAGTTTACTATACTACAAACATAATCTTGTCACTTGTCACACAAGTTACCATTGTCAATCAAAAATGCGATGAGGAGATCAGATAAAGAAGGACAAATAAAACTCCAGTTTTATCTATTATTGATGAGCTAGTTATAAATACGCTAAGAGGACGTCCATTAATTACGGTATACTTTGGCAAGTTTATCTGAAGCCGTGAAAGGAATGCAGTCGAAAACATTCGATATTGCCACGTTTAACTATGGAAAAGCTAAAGTGCTGAATATGTAGTGATAATAATTAGGAAAGGGACTTTTTATTATTAACAATATGATTAAACGTTAATTCTCCACTGTGCTTGTTTCCTTGGATTTTTTCTATCAACATTATTTTTTCAATTTATGAATATTAAAAGATAAGCACATTTCCAAATTTTTTACGGGCTTTTTCAAGCTCTGGCAGCGTTGTCCGAAAAACCATCATTACCACACCCTCCGAATTACATAATTGGTGATTTTTATCGAAAGCTGATTGATTTTTCCAGTGGCGTTGGTATTGTCAGTGACCTTTATATTTCCAATTTTATTTGGTAAAATAGGTACCGTACGCCGTTTGTACGTATATGACAGATAAGCGCCATGTTCCTTCGTCCCTTACCGATACCCCGTAGTTTCAGTTAAACTTGCCAAACTATAGGTGTTCAGAGGAAGGGTTGGGATTGAGCAGAATCTAACGAAATATCACTTGGTGGCTAGTGGGGGCTGGGTATATATCAAAATAATTTTTTTAAGTGTAGGACGATGTGAAGTTACGTCAAAGTTACGTAAAATTGAAATAAAAACGTTTCTTTCCCAAAATATGACACAATAATGTTCGAATTTCTCCAAAAGCAATAATACGACCCTCGCGGGTTGTAACATAATCAACTACTGATCTCCTGTGCGCAAGCAACAACTATTTAGAGTGACTAAATCATAGTAAGTGGAGTTGAGAAAGCGGATGATTTTATTGAAACACGATATTTTGGTTCCAATAGTTACTGTTAATATCGTGCACGTGTCTCTATGAACTGAATTGGGATACATATTTTATTAATTTCCGTTTCGTTATTTATTATTGTGATTTTAGATTACGGTAATATTCCCAAATACTAGTCTCGGCTGGTCTTGAATAAAAGTACCAAATTAAGCAATTTTTTTAAATAAATCCAACACTTCTACACCCCAAAAACGAGTTTTGAAAAATCCCACGTTAGATTAGGAGAGGGTGAAGGGTGTCAAGAAAAAATCTCAATTCTTCTCATGAAGGGTGTTCATCGAATTACTTTTAACGGAATAGAAAGAGCTGTATTTTATAAACATGTCCTCACAAGAAATAATCAAATTACTTTTACATTTTTTGCTTTATCTAATTCAGATAGTTCCATAACCACGCCTGTGTGAGTTTAATATAGATACATTCAAGCAGTGGAGGCTTATGGTCAATTATATAGTGGGTCATGAGTGAAGTGACCAAAATCATGAAATACGGAACACCACTGGACCATCCTTCCGGAGGATTATCCTAAGCCACGCCAAATTTCTGCCCAGAAGTCGTTGAAATAGTGGAGAAAGCAAAATTAGGGGAGCTCTTTCCGAAAGCCTCATTGGCAAAGAAAATTATTAATTTTGTGACAAACTCAAATTAAATGATAGTTAGTGGAAAATCTTTTTAAAATTCAAGTGACGCCTTCGATCTTTTGTATTTGCAAATTGATCAATAGCCATCAATAACCATACTAACAAATTGCTTCTCTATTATTAACATAGCTAACGCCAACAATCTCTCTTGTCAGATAGTATTACACAAAAAGTCTTGATGCTCTTCAAAGTGGAAAAACATCATTTACAGTTGTGATTGGTGGTGTACATAGAATAGTCAACAAGTTCACAGTTTCTGAAAGATTGTTATTTATAAATAATTGCAGCATGCATTGAACCATAACAGAGTAACTCTTAAGTGGGTCCCGGGGCACAAGGGCATTGCAGGAAATGAATAGGTAGACATCAAAGCAAGGGTCTGAAACTGATTTCGCTGGTCGTGAACCAGTATTTGGATTAACAGAAACTGCTGCACGTGGTTGTATATCTCGGTAGTCTCAAACTAAATATCATTCATACTAGAGACACTTGCGAAAACAGGAACACTGCAAAACTTCTGGTCAAAAAATTTTCGGAGAAGCTGACTAATGAATTACTAAACCTCAACCAGATAATGACAGTGAAATCTAAATAGAATAATCTCATACTGGTGGACAGCAGAGATAAAAGTACATAAAGAGAAATGCACTAAAACCAGAAGACTGTTAACCAGAAAAAGAGGCCATATCGGAGACCACAATCATGAAGAGTTGGTAGTGGTTTCGAAACTCGAAACTGAGCCGAAGCGTCTTATAAATAAAGAGGAACGAGAGTGCTGGAACATGATATATAGTGAACTGGAACAAGGGATGTGGAGGCAAGGATCTATAGTGATAAGACAATTAAAACCGGTATTGCCTTACAACTTGTCAACAGAAATGGAAGAATCTATCGCGAAATATCTATTTACATCCGTGAAAATACCATGGCAAAAAGAACGGAAGATCGCTGACATAACACCGTTCAGCATAGAGGAATTGGGGGAAGTGGCAGAAAAAATAAAACTCAGGAAGGCAGGAGGACCCGACGGCATTCCCCCAGAAGTGGTGAGGATGATAATTCGTAACAAACCAGAAATGATCTTGGAAATAATGGACAACCTACTGGCATGACAAAAGTTTCCTAGTATATGGAAAGTAGCCAAACTAGTGCTTATACCAAAACAGGGGAAGCCGATAGACGAACCCAGCTCGTTCCGACCAATTTGCCTATTGGATGTAATGGGAAAAATCTATGGAGGACTACTCAACCTAGACTACAAAGGGCTTTGGGAGACACATGACTGTCAAATCGATAGTACGGCTTCAGGAAAGGAAATTCAACCCTGATGGCAGTGAAATGGCTCATGGAACAAGTAGAGGGATCGGGACATGCTTGGAAAGCAATTATTACCCTGGACATAAGAAATGCCCTTAATACCGCGGCATGGCATGAAATGATAAAAGGTCTTGAAAAGAAAATGGTTTCCGCATACCTGATTGCGACTATCGAAGACTACCCGTCCAATTATGTGAAATACTTGGGTGTTTATATAGACCATCAGGGAAATTTTGGGCAGCACATCAAGCGAACCGTCAAAAAACTGGATAATGAAGTAGCCAAACTATCAAGGCTAATGCCAAACCTCGGTTACCCAGCAGCGTAGGAAGGCAATTGTTATACGAAGTGGTTATACTAATGTATGGAGCCCAGATCTGGGGAGGTTGCACCAGAACTGCAAGATACTGGAATCTTTTGATAAGAAGCCAACGTAGGGCCCTGATAAGAGTGGCCAGTGCATATCGCACAATCTTGGCAGAAGTCCTGACGGTAATTACTGGGATTGTGCCTATTGACCTGCTCATATGGGAAGCCAAAGACAGCTTTGAATACCCGGAAATCGGAAAAGAAGCTCGTAGGGAAATGTTGGAGTACAAATGGCAAGCCAATGAAGTGAGCTAACGGAAAAGGCTCAATGGACCGAAAGGCTTATTTCACAAATAGGTCCTTGGAAGAAATTATAAGGCAGAAGAGAACATATCGTCCAATTGCCATCTTCATAGACAGCCAAGCAGCGCTAAGGGCACTCAACTCCGTGGACATCAATTCTAAGCTAGTATGGGAGTGTGTGCGAGCCCTTAACACAATGGGTGAGTGTAGCAATGTTACGGTCATAAGGGCAACGAAAAATCGGATGAAATGTGCAAACAAGGCTCATCAATGCCATTCGTTGGGCCGGAACCCTTCTGCGGCGTTGCAAAGACCATAACAAGATCGGAAACAAAGAAGTGGGTCGCCCACAAACCTCGGAAACGGTGGAGGAACTTACCAGGTCAGAGGCAAGCGAAACAGTTCATATTAGAACACTCGCCAAAATTTACAGCAGATCAGATGGCCAAAGATAGGAAAACTGTCAAAGCTGTAGTGGGTCTGTTAACGGGGCATTGTGAGCTCAATAGGCATTCAAAGCTGATGGGATTGACAAACGAAGATATGTGCAGGTTTTGTCACCTAGAAGAAGAAACGGCCGAACACATTCTATGTCAGTGCGATAGCCTGGCAAATGTGCGGTTTTTTGCATTAGGCGAAGAAAAGCCATTGGCAGAGAGCTATATGAAAGGTTCAGTCTCCACACTAATGGATTTTTCAAAAAGAGTCAGGCTGGAGAATGTAATCTAGAGTTTAGAGGATCACGATAGATCTGAAGAGGTCGCAGTGGAATAGGCCAAAAGTCACCTCATAAAATCTGATCTAATCTAATCTATGAAAACTATGGTTGCGAGCAAGGAAAAATATCAGACAATACACCAATGGATAAAAAACGTAGAAAAAAAGGAGGAAAAAGAAAGACAAAGCAGATAGTGAGTTACCTGGTAGAGGGGCTGACGTAAACCAGCGATGGTAGTACCAGTCTTCACAAGGACGCACGGAGGGGTTTTTAGTGGGTAGTAGAAATCTTTAGTCCCACAATACCCTGTCTAAGAGCTCCCAGAGTGTGCGGGTTCACTCACTGGTCATTGTAAGGAACCAACTAGAGCATCCAAAAGAGGATTTCTCCATTAAGGACATGGTGGAAAGACTGTTAATCCTGATAAGGATTACTGGTCTTCCCATATAAACGGCACAACTAAGAGCACAAAAAGCGTAAGTGCTGAGGTGCGGGGGACTCGCCTCTAAACGGTGGTGTCGTCAATTAATACATAGACCTGCGAAAATTGCCTTGAGCTCCTTTGTTCTTATCCTTGCCAGTCTGTTTAATCATTAAGCCTGGAAGAAAACGACCACATTGTGTCGCTATTTATTGATGGGTGTGCTGTTTGATGTTATTTGATATTCGTGTACCTAATAGTTGAAGCATATTTTTCATATTATTCCCAAAAGACTTTTGTAGTAGTTCCAGTTAGTTATTTCGTTAAAAATAGATAGTAGCTAAGTTATAGTAAATAAATGTATTTTTAAAGTAGATACCTGAAGTGTAAACATTATATAGAGACTATGGATACAGTGACTCTTTTGCCAGAAGAAGTTCCTAGTGCTGTATTAAACCCAAATATAGCACTAGATAATAATTCTGTTTTGGAACTGGAACGTTGGCTTGGATGCAGAGGTTTAAAAAGAACTGGTACAAAACAGAACCTTATAGAAAGATTAGTAAGTTTATTGATAATAAAGTCTAAATCAGAGCCCAACCAAAAAGTTATTATGAAGTCTCTTATATTTTTGTTCCACTCACTTTTTTTCAGGATACAAAACTGCATCGTTAATGGGCGAGGTGAAATTATTTTTTTAGGAGTTGATCAAGGGAAGTGGTATGATTATAAAAGGAATATCCTTCAACAACAGTCAACTTCAAATTCGACGAATCAGATTGGATTAGATAGACACAATTTTATATGGGCAAGATTTCCATCACGTCCCATTCCAAAATATTCTAACACATATACACATATATGTTTGATTCAAATGTCAAAAATGAAGATCCAACACTTACGGATATTGATCATGCTGGCCGAAGTGCTACAACTGTGAAACCATTTAGCCGAGGAAGTCAGTATGAAGACATTGATTACATCAGCGAAATTTTTGATGGCAGTAGCAACAATATATATTATTGTATATGTAAATGTCAGGCTTCATTTAAATTTCGCAAACAGTTTGAAGTGCATGTTGCTCTAAATAAAACATCTGTAGCTATTACCAAGTGTAGCTGTGGATGTGAGCAGTCGGCTTTAGGCAAGTGTTCACATGTAGTTGCCTTATTGCTTTTTTTAGCGAAGTATGTTGAGCAATTTGGTAACTACAACTAGTAAACCCAAAGAATGGGGAAAAGGATCTAGCATCTGTCGTCCAAGAAATATTGTTGGTAAATATCCTATTAAAAGATATAATCCTGCGAAAAGACAAGATGCAATCCTTCACCAAACAAATATAAGCGAACCAATAATATCAATAATTTCCTATCACATTTAGAAGGCGTAACAACAATATTTAACTCTGTTTTAAGCTATAATTATGAGGACTTTTCTTATAATGTGAAGAAAGTCTTCACAATAAAAGAACAAACAAAACTATTTTTAAAAAATATAAAATTGAAATTTGGAAGTAACAATGTAACTCACCATATTTTAGGTACTTTTCCACAGTTGTCACCAGAATGGAAAAGGTAGAGGAGTTACTTTATAACCTCCACAAATGTGAAAATTGTTTGACGATTGTCATCTGACTTGGTGAAAAAATATGTTATTTACGAAAATTTATGGTTGCTTGGAAAACCAATGAATACCCGTGCCATGAAATATGGCCAAAATAATGAATCCACACAATCCACAGCCAGACAATAATTTGAAAAATTATTTGTAATGGAAAATGAAAATTTGGAAGAATACGGATTAGCTGTAAATTCAAATTTTTTGTATCTTGCGAGTAGCATTGATGGCCTGATTAGGAATGAAAATAATGAGATTCTATATTCAATAGAAATTAAATGCCCTAAGGTTTTGGAAAAGTGTCAAAAACTTAATGAGTTTGACACATTTTGGTCTAACACTCAATTGAACAATTTTCTCCTTTCGAAGGTAGTTAACAAAATTAGTATTTAAGAACACCATCCATACTTATGTCAAATTTTGGTGTCATTAATTATATTTAATGTTTTTGGAATGTTTTTTATTCGAAATTATGTTTAAATTGAACCATAGCTACCCATTCTGTTAAGAATGGTTGCAAGTACAAAGACCTTTAATCTTTTTTGCCCCGTTCCTACACTTCTTACTATAATTTTAGATCCCCTAGATCGGTCCAGACTCTACGACGTTCAAAAATAATCGTGAGGAAAATCTAGGAAAATTTTTAAAAACTCTTATTTTCTACCCCTTTTATAAGGTGATTTGGAACTGTACGGCATTTGTTCCTGTCCTTACACTAAACTTCTCCATTATAATTTTCGCCAAGTACTTGATGCGGAATGACGTTTGAAAGGGGGTATTGGAGCGTTTTAGGTAAATTTCATTCGAGAGGAATACTATGCTATATGTATAGTTAGTATTTCCCAATTTTTCAAATACTCATTTCATAATTTTTTAAGATTATTTTTTAATGGGAGCTTATTGACCCAATGGCCTGAAGGAGGAGCAGCCACTGCATTCAACTGTGTGCTGTAGCGGTAAGATATCAGTAATGTCATTGAAAACCTTTCTCTTTCGTAGATATGCCGACCCCAGATGATACCAATATGCCCTTCTGATTTTACATTTTCCATACTTCAAAAATAAACGCGATTTTGGTTCTGGAAATTGTATTTCCATGTTACCCTGTTCGGTTTTGTTTCTTTATTAGCACTTTAAGAAATGGAAATCTGATGCTACAGCTGATATTCAATTATTTGCTCAATTTTCAAATATCGATATTGAATTTTCTATTCCACATATTCAAGTTTACCGATATATTATTACTGTTTCTGTGAGTACCAAGTATATCTGATTTTCCTTCACTGTTGTGAACGGATTTACGAACGTCGATTCGAAGTACATAATCCAAACAAAGAGAAGATTACTTTCTCAAGTTAATGTATGACGATTGATGAGACCTCGAAATATTCAAGTGAACCCTGCAAATTATTTTCCAACAGTTTATAATAAACAACGTTTACTACTTCTGCATTAATTTGACGTTTACATTTTCAAACAAAAAAGTATCATCACAATTTCTTGTAATATTGTCATATTTAATAAAGCGTCTCGAGACCTCGGGTTTTGTTGTCAGATTTTCCGAATTTTGGTTTGCGGTTGGAGGTGGAGATGTCGCTATTGTCACAACTTCCACACTTCCGTTACTGGAAGAGATGTTTTGATCGTTATTTTGGTTTCTTCTTCAGGGAAGTAGTTGTGTCTCCTTAGTTGAACGGTCACTGTCTTTGAAAAATGAAAAGTCATAACATAAATCCAAATAATCGAACGTATTCTCAATTTTCCCTCACTCTTCTCTACAAATTCGTTATCAGACGTAGAATTGATACATTATTTGTTTTCACATAACTTTTCCAAGGACCAATTTGTTATGAAATTCCATATCCGCTTTAAGTTTGGATGACAATACATCGTTAGCTCAATATAGTCTGTCTCAGAGTATATTGTTTTCATTTTTGCCGGCAATCATGAAAGTAATGAGCCAATTGCAATAAATAATATGGCCAATGGCTGCTGTGGAAGAGATCGGAAGAAGCGGACTATTTAAAATTATTTTTTCTGTCGACCGTATATTAACATATGCTATTAACGTTCTCAAAATTATACAAAATCATACTATTAATGCATGATTTACATTAATCAACGATTTTTCTACGGGCAACCCAACGCACATCTTATAAATTATATTTATATTGACAGTTACCTGTGGTATAGGCAACCAAACATACATTTTAATGTCAATATTTATTTTTGACAGTACTTACCTATGCAACAAATGAATATTTTCAGTTTTTGAATATTGGGAGGAACGAATACAACTCATATAGTCGATGGAAAAGCTTGGTAACTAACACGAGTATTAAAAGGGCAATCAACAATCTCGAAACATTAATACACTGGCTCTGCTCGTGTGTTAAATTATCGCGATTGTTAATGGTCCTCATTAATACACTTGCTGGTTAAATAACTATTGAAATGATCGAATTCACTGTTAATCATATCATTTGTTGCGTCTAGCATTTTTTCCACTTTTTCCATCATATTCGCTTTATAAGTATTGTTTTTTAATTCTGTTATTTAACGTCGGTCTACTCCTGCGACTGAGGCTAATCACTGACGCCGGGAGCACTCTACCCTTAACCGGAAATTTTGGCGAACCCACTAGTGTTCCAGCCAGCGGTAGCGTTCTTCAACGAGCCCAACATCCATGGACTCGGGACCTCGGTTTTACGTCTCCTCCGAAAGATGGCATATCCACATTATACCTCGTGCTCATTGTTATAATGCCTGCGAGCTGTGATATGCTAGTCCCTATATGATGGTTTTTCCTGGCATGGTCACCCATCCAAGTACTCACCATGTTCGACATTGCTTGACTTGAATTATCGCATCAACCGCGTTCCACTACAGTACTGGGTCGTCGCCAATAAGTATTTTTAATTGTATTTTTATCCTGCACTATGAGAAAGTTCAATTTTACCAGCTTTAAAGTGGCGATAAAAGTACCATTTTACTGACTAGCGGAGAAAATAAATTTTCGTTTCCACGATAGCTGGCGCCCCAATTGACAAATTGAATCAAAACTGTTAATTTGATTGATATCCCACTTATAATAGCATATAAGTGATTTCAATCACATCATTCAGAAGAAACAAAAACGAATCGCTCAAAATGAACATCATTCCACGTCAGTTCAGAAATGAATTGTTAGAGTTGACAATGTCTGCAAATTCAATCATAATTTGTCGTATTTCGATGTTTGTTTGAAGTTATGGAGCCTGAATCAGATGAAATAATGTGATGTGTAAGGTAAATACAATTTTTATATGAAATATCACCAACAATTATTGTGTAGGATAAAAAACTATTTGTGAACCATTGCCGTAAAGTGCTTTTCCTCGCCTGTCCATATCTTCTTTCGGCCTGAAAATGCCACTTCACCGCCTAGTTATACAATACAATACTATTATTATACAAATTTATGTCAAGGTTATAAAATAATGTACAAAGAAATAGTTCTTTTTCTGCCATCAGATAGAGTATCGCTTATATTGAATTCCTAATAAAGAGCTCTATAAAAACGCACGCTAAAACGGAATATTTTAATACTGCCAAATAGATTCAATGCAGCCATCATACACCCGATACAAAGGAAAACAAGCAATGGAAGCTCTTTTCACATTTGAACAATCATATTGAAATATTTATAGATAAGGTGGTGATCCATTTATTATGGAAAATAAAAATTCATAAATTTATTTCTCGAATCACGGATAGATAATGAAATGATAAATAAATTGAAAAATTAGCCCCAAATATAATTCCACCAGACACACATTAAGTATTATTTTTTCGCTTCCCGAAGAAACGAGTACGATACTGTGCTATTGCTATTTGATTAACGACTATCTGCTGTCGGTTTTGGGGTGAAATCAATTATGTTGGCATAGATCAAAACGAACTATTTTGGATCGAAGTATACCAAGTATACCTGGACACGCCAGGGCAGCCACTGAACTACCAAGGAGTAGGCTAAGGAAGATAGCAGGACTCCTAACAGGGCACTGCTGTATGAGGAAGCACCTCTACAATCTAGGAGTAGAGAAAAGTTCCCTATGTAGGGGTTGCGGCATGACTGATGAAACGTCAGTTCATGTTCTCTTAGAGTGTCCACACTGGGCTGTATTACGCAGGCGAATCTTCGGAGTCACTGTCATGGCTCCTGGAGACACAAGCAGGCATCCACTGAAAAAGGATGTGGCCTTTATTGAAGGGCTCGGCTTCATGGATGACTAGGTAGCAGGATTGGCACAATGGGCCCGCCAGTGGCCTCAGTGTCGGAACCTTAGCTTGAGTTGTCCAGGACAAGGCTCGCCTGTACATTTAGTAGTAGTAGTAGTAGTAGTAGTACCAAGTACAAAAAAACTGTCTATTATAGTCAAGTCTAAAAATTGATAGTCGACGCGTAGTCGATACTAGCAAGCTAACAAGACAAGACAGTTATTCGCCGAGATGCATATTAAAGTTTTTCGTCGATCTTCAAGAGTAATATAAGTGCATTTTGATAAATATTTTGTTGTATCCAAATTTTGACTGTATTTCATAATTCCATTATTGTGGCTTTCATATGTGTTTATTAATGCCAAGTCCAATTAATAAATACAAAAGAAATTTAACAGTATTGAAAATAGTCGAAAATTCAGTCATGTAATATTTATGAAAATTATTTATTGAATTCAGTTCTTTATACAGCGTGTCCACCAATGGGTTATGCTATAGGTGAAAAATGTTTAAATATTAGTTTTAGTGGAAAATATTATTCTTCATAAAAAGTTTTGCTCGCTCTGAACCCCATGAAATAAACTAAAATTCAAAATCTCCAAAACCCGTTCCATTTTATAGCCAGTTTTATGGAAACCGTTTAAATTTTTGCACTAAGTTCGGAAACAATGTAATAATCTAGTGAGTGACGTTTATGATGTACCAAGTAGCTGTCAACATTTATGAATAATTTTCTAATTGAAATTCTCTAATAAATATGTGACAACAATGTTAGCTATCCAACAAATAATGTATCTCAATAAGTGTTATGGTATTGGGAAAGTTTCGTACCAGTATGCAATTGAAAAATTGCACGAGAAATATCCAGATGTATGTACCCATTACGCGGTGTGGGTTGAAAAATAAATTTAGAAGTTTGTTGAGAAGGGATCTGTTCAAGACAAATAGGAATTGAGGAAGGCGTACGTTGAGGAGGATGATGCAGCTACGCGTTCATTAGGGAAATTACCAAGTTAAGTCTACGAAAAAGGGCAGTGGAGGTTGGTGCTCGCAAGAGTCACTTACAGAAAATATTTAGGCAACACAAAATTCATCCAATTAAACCGAAATTTATCCATACCTTACAAGATTATTATTATGACTTTTTAGCGATGATTGGTGAAAAACTGATGCATGAATGATTCTTTCACAAAATTAATTTGTTTACTGATTGATGCTCAGGAGCTGTTACCTATGAGGCACTATAATAGTAGGGAACAAAAAATCTCTAAATAAAAGTTTAAAAAATATGTTTATAATAATAATAATAATAATAAGGTTTATTCATTCAAAATCATATAACATGTTCACATATGATTAAATAATTTCCAATTTAAATTGAAGGAATGAACAAGAAGACGAGCTCATTTATGACCCTTAAGGTTGCGCATGAGCATTATTTTCCGGTTCATTTTTCAAATTAAATTAGTTTAACATTTTCATTGATTATACATTAATTAATTTATATTTTGAGTAAGAGTACAATGATGCATGATATAGATCTGTACAAATCAAAGAACAAAAAAATAAATAAATTTTTCAATATTTTGTAGCAAGGTTAATTACCTTCTATTAATTTATGCAAGGCTAATCTATCTGCGAGTAATAAATATTTCTTTAGCAACGCTTTAATTAAATTAATCGAATTAATTGTGGTTAAATAAATTTTATATTCTTCAGGCATGAAGTTAAATATTTTAGTTGATAAGTACACAAAATTTTTCTGTCCAATAGATTTGTTAACCAAACTAGTCTGTACATTTCTATGAGTTTTATTTCTGGTGTCATATTTATGTTTTAGTTGTTTTAAATTATTTTTATTTTTGTAGATATAAATTGACACATTAAATATGTATATTAGTCTTATATCCAGTAAATTTATTTCATTGAATAATTTGTTAGTGGAGTATGTCATTTTTTCATTATATATTACCTTAAGTATTTTTTTTTGTAATATCTCCAGTTTCCTTAGGTGTGTTTTGTCTGCAGCACCCCAACCGACAATACCATATCTTATACGAGATTCAACAAGACTAAAATAAACTACTCGCAAATGAGTAATATCCAAGATCTTTCTTAAATACCTAAATTTATATAAAAGGGTTCTTAGTGTGTTTACTACATTATTTATATGGGTTTTCCATCTTAAGTGACAATCGATTGTAACTCCTAGATACTTAATATCTTTAGCAAGCTTTATATATTCATTAGAGTTTTGTCCATTTATTTTTAAATTCCCATAAGATGGTAATGAATTTTTGTAACTACAGAAGGGAATAAAATATGTTTTTTCGATGTTAATAGTAAGCTGTTTATGTTTAATCCAGTTTGTTATATTTACGATATCATTTTCGACTTTTTCTTTGAGTCCTTCCCACGTATCACTTTCATAAAACACCGCTGTATCATCTGCAAAACTAGTAACAGTACCACATGTGCTTATTTTAAATAGATTATTTAAATAAATTATAAATAATATAGGTCCTAGAACTAATATGTTCCTCAAATACCTATACTCTCCAAAGCTTCCAACAACTGCGAGTGACTAACAGTATCAATTGCCTGGCAAGATCCAGAAATATGCATAGTGAAGGTTTATTATTGTCTACGGCCCTGTATATTTTTTCTAGTAAATACGTTCTAGCATTTTCTGTAGATTAACCTTCCTGAAAACCAAACTGACAACTAGACAAAATTTTGTATTTGTTAAGGAAGGATGTAATTCGCAGTTTTAGAGTCTTCTCAAAAATTTTGGCGAATGTCGTTATCAAAGAGATTGGTCTATAGTTATCTATAAGCTCTTTTATTCCTTTCTTATGAATTGGTACAACTAAAGTTTTTTTAAATTCCGAAGGGACTTGTGCTGATTTGTAGATTTTATTAATTACATCGACAAGAAGAGGTGTTAATTCATCTGTTAAATGTTTCATCATTTCTATTTTGATTCCATCTATACCTGGTGATGTTTTATTCTTCAAAGTATTAATTATTGTTTTAATTTCATTTACAGTTACGGGCTCTAAAAAAAACGAATTTTTTAGGCAATTTGGTTTGGGATAGGGTGTATTTGGTTTAATAATTTTATCTGCCAATTTTTTACCAATTTCCGAAAGGAATTCATTAAATTTGTTCGAGATTTGCTTTGGTTCTGTTATGCACTTACTGTTCTCAGTAACAATTTGACGTATGTGGTCTTGTTTTTTATATCCGCCACTTAATTGGTTTATCACATTCCATAAATTTTTAGAATAATTTTTATTTTTTGTAATTTGTTTTCTGTAATAGGATGATTTATCTACTCGAACTATTTTGTCTATTTTCTTTCTGTATGTTGCATATGCTTCTTTTTTAATTATATTATCTGGATCTGTTTTATATTGTTTGTAAAGATCATTTCTTTGTTTTAACGATCTTATTATACCATCTGTTATCCACTCTTTTCTATGAACCTCACTATATCTTTTTTTTATAAAATAACTATTTTTTTCAGTTAAATAATTTATTGTTTTTGTAAGACATTTTATTTGTTCATCAGCGTCTTGAATATTATAGAAATATGACCAGTCCATACCAACTATATCAAGTTTGATTTTATTATAGTTTATAGTTTTCATTTCTTGATTTTTGTCATTGATGTTCGAGAAGTTTAATATTAAAGGAAGAAATGCAATTGTAGATTTATGATCTGTAATGTGTGTGTCAAAAACTACTGCAGAACATTCATCAATAGTTTTTGTTGTCGAGTAGAATATATGATCTATACAACTTCTTGAATTACCTTGAATTCTAGTATCTTTATTAATGAATGAAATAAAATTTTTTTCTGATAGAACGTCTAAATACTCTGAAACTACATCATTATTATCTTTGATATTTATATTGATGTCTCCTATCAGTATGTGATGCTCTATCTTATTTTTTGTTTTAATTTGTTCCAGATATATCTCGAGGTCTGCAATAAATGTTTCTTGTTTGACCGGTGGTGGTTTGTAGATTGCAGTTATAAGCATTCCATTATGATTATCAAGTTCTATATTTAGCTCAATAATTTTGCATTGTCCTATCGCAACTATTTGAAATGTGTACTTTAGATTTTCTCCAATAAAAACTACAACACCATCATTCCTATTTAGATTACCCTCGTTATATATTAGTTTATATCCCTTTATATGGAATAAAGAGATATCTGAAATATTTAATGTTTCTGTTAAGATTATGCAATCATAATTATAATTTAGTTGTGAAATGTGGACTTTTAATTCATCCAGATTTTTATTCAGGCTACATATATTTTGGTGAAAAATTTTGAATGTTTCCTTAGACTGTTTGTTGTTTAATTCATTCAAATCAACTACATCATCTAACTCTACTGTATCAAAGGCCGCGTAATTGACATCTCGTATATAAGAATCCATTACTAAGCATTTACTAATTTAATTAATAAGTTACAATATAATATTGCTGATAAAAGTTTGAATGGTACAAGATACCAATATTATCAAATTTAACTATAATAATTATATACACATCCCATAAATAACAAACTTAAAAATACAGAAAGCCTTATTTTGTAAACATAAAGCCTAAAAACCAGCTAACACTAAGTTAAAATAACTTTAAAAGAATGTTCAGTATTAGTACACCAGATCGAAAATAAATTTTTAAAACACTATAAAATATATCCAATCACATGAATCTAGCATGAATATAAAACCGTTATCAACTCTTTTCCGCGCGTCCTTTTCAATTTATCAGCAGAATACCGCCATTATTTACATATTACTAATTATTTATCTATTTACCAAAGTAATTTTTTCACTTTCTTAACCCTGAAGACGAGGAGTTGTTTCTTGTTCTATAGGAGTTTCCGGTAGCCTGGTCTTTAATTTCCTTAGAAGGTTCCTTTCGTTCCTTTATTTTTGTTCCAACACCTACTGGAGTTTGCACTTCTTTCTGAGTGGATGACTTTGAAACCGTTGGCTTTTGTTGCTTTGAGTCTTTACTCTCTTTGTTTTCTGGACTCTGGACGTGAGTATTTTTTGTTGATTTCTGGTTTGTGAATTCTACTCCTTCGCTTTCTTTATTTAGTCTTGACACAATTGGAGTCGAAGGATCACTTTTTGTATTTCGTGTTTCTATAACTATTTCCTCATTGGTATGATTTTCAAGTTCTGAAGGGTAATATATATCTCCGTTTACAAAAAGTTTTCCATTTTTGATGAAGCAATTTTTCTCATCGTTTTGTTGTTTAGCTAAATGCAAGTGATATCTTAGAGTTTTGTTTTCTTCCCTTCGTTTTATTGTTTGATCTTGACTAATGCTAATTTTTGTTCCTTTTAGATTTTTTATGTTTTTATAGATTTTTTGCTTTGTTAAAAATGACAAAAATTCAAATTTAATAGGACTATTCTTATTTCGACCCAGAGAATAAATGTTGTTAAAATCGGATTCGGTTAAAGATAGACTTAGTGAATAATTTAGTTCTGATATGATTTTTGGTATATCCAGTATGTTGCTTTCTCTCTCGAATCCAAACAAAATTATGTTATTTCGCTTTGTCTCTCTCTCTAATAACTCTATATTGTTTTTCAAATATGCATATTCTTCCTCTATGCTATTTAATTTATGCGTTGCTATCTCCAATTTATAGCTTAATCTTGCTTCCACAGCATCAATTAGTGATGTTAAATCAACAGAACATTTTGTAATCTGATCCAATATTTGTTTATTTGTAATCAGTGCTCATATTTTAAGTGTGTGGACCGCTTTTCTATCGACTTTTAGTAAGGACAAAAACTGGTTTTGTGATAATGAATTTTTAACAAAATATCGTAGAGGTTAGGAAATTATTTTATAATATATAACCAAATGTAGATGTATCTCTAAAGAGTATATTTAATTTTTTGGAAGTCGATATTGCCATAAAGACTTACACAAAGCATTAAAATTTTCTGACTTCTTTAAAGTTGACTATTCACTATTTCACTTTAGAACATCTACTTGTTGATACCACACACTACCTACACTTTAAATAGCATGAAATGTTTATTATTTCATACGATTTGTCTATTCCTATTCTAAGAGAACTATTTACATTCTATTATCATACGTTTACTTTTCGAGCAGCCTTCGTATCATATAGATTGGTTTCTTTTGTACAACAGCGCCGACTGGCACTAGTTTTTCTTCTGTCACCAAGGAAATAAAGCGAAAATTAACACTAAATTGAACATCAACAATGGTATATTAAGTATTGAGAACGGTGAGACCGGTATTACCCTTAACGTTCGAGATGCTCATACCATTTTTTGCGCGATTGTATTGAAATAAATTTCGAATAAAATAATTTAAATTCCTTCGAAATGAACGAAATGTCAAAAGTGGTATTTATACCTTTCGATCTATTTAAAACATAATTTGCATTTTGGTGAAATTGTTTATTACTTTTTATATTGTTCTGTTAGAATCTGTTCATTAAAAAAATATAAATCTTCTTTTTTCTGTTCCTTTTGTGTAGTGGATGGAGTAATATATTATTTAGGACCACTTAAATGTATGTAGGGCTTAGACGTCGGTAAGTAATTTACTTACCGACATGATAGACTTAGAAACCAGTAAACACAACCTATCGTCTTGACAATCGATGCTGTAAATAAACAAAAAAGATCGATTGCAAAAAAAAATTTCAAAAACTACCTAACGAAAACCCACCTATGCTACGATATAATATATTTTATATTGAATAATGTATAAAAAAAATCGTATGAAAAGCCGTCTGTATCCGTTGTGGTCCTTCAAAGATTGGTAAAATTCAGATACAGCTTCTGTCATTATTATTATGAAGTTTGCAGAAACCACAGACAATGTTTCCCTCTTTTTCTCTATTATTTAAAAGGTCAGTGATAATGCAGAGCAAGAAATATTTGACTATGCTAATTTTCGTACTTTTTATGATTCTTTTTACGTTTCGTATGGAATTAATAATAATACGTGAAAATCGTTCAATGACAATCCTCATAGTTTGATACATGCAACCAAGCATACAGTCCTTATGTATAGAAAAGTTATTTGTGAAGGTAATGCAGTGATATCTACTTAATTTCTTATCTGATAAACTACTTCTAATTTTTGACTTACAGATCGTATTGATTGTTTTATTATTCAAAACAGACTATTAAAATTATTGGTAATGAAACATATAAGGATTGATGGATGAAAAAAAAATCAGTGAGAATATGAACCCATGACCTTCATTGTAGCAGTCATGTGCACGATACCGCTGCACCAAAAAACCCTATAATGGCATTTCAGTACCTGATTTACTTTCGACAATATTTACCTATGAAACAAAAGTTTTTCAAAAATGAATAGCTTATCCGACTATCTTACGAAAGTCGGTACAAACTTGAAACATATACCGCAAATGCGGTTACAAAAAGAACTAAGCAGTTCAGTTATAAACAGACAAAATGCCAAATGAAAAATATACGGAGTAGCATGGTGCCCGCTCTCCTTTCCTTCTTTGGATCGTGCAATTGCAATGTGATTGACGTTTCACCTTCAACTGGATACTTCGCTGATCATTAAAAATATAAGGTTATGTGGAGCACGGCTGGAAATGTTTAATAGTTTCCATGCTTCGGAAAAAAATATGTGGAATCCATCTCTTAAATTAGTCGTCATATGTCGGCCTCTTTCTCATGGTCTTTACAGACCCAAATTAGATTGGAGTTCTTGCTTGTGGGTGGAAATTATTTTTTCTAATTATTTATTTCACATGTTTTTTGTTAACGAAAAGTGCATAAATAGCTACTGATGGAAAAATACCTATATAATACATTTAATTAAAAAAAATACTAGTTTAATGCTGAAATACTTTTTATTCACAACCATATATGTAATGATGTCATTACTAACGTCATTGAAGGTTAGAAAGTGTCATATTACACACCCTTACTTCCCGCCCTGACCCCGCCCTCTTCGATCACTTCTCGCACTCACCTCCCACCCTCTAAAATAATGTGATCGTAAATCAGACTTTATCTGACATTTATTCATATTGGTGGCAGTTCTTAAATGTAATATTTTGGGTGTGTGTTCAGAACGAAACAAAGATTCATTAATTTTGATCGGGATATGATGATTGTGAATGAAATAGTACACAAACCTCGGCATGAAGTTTCATTCAGTCTCGAGATAATAGCTAACAATCTCTCGACACTCATGAAACTCTTCCCACCTCGGTGTGTAATTTACAATTCTCAGTGTAATTTGACTGAAGCTGTAAGCATTAATTATGATTCTCAGTGTATGCCATGGGTAGCTTTCACCTTCAACATCAAAATACTTTCGACGGGCTTCACTTTTTGTTGTTGTGTATTTTTGCCCATACACTACAATAATAGTATATTACGTAACGTGTGTGGTAAGAAGCATTTTACGCACGAATAGAAAATGGCGACGTCTATTGACAGTTGCTAAGATGTTGCTAGGGAAGCCGTGCGATTTACTTTACAGCTGTGCGTTTTTTTTACAGTGCGTAATAGACATCATTACATTGATACCAACTTTGTGTTATTGACTGGTTACAGGGGGGGTGGTAGGTGAATAATAATAATATTCCTACCAATATGTTTTTATCATGATACATATGACGCCATCTATTTAATATAAGGCTAACTCATGCTCTTGATTTTCCAGGCAACAGTAAAAGAGACTATTGATTTTCACTAGCTTTGGAATATATGCAATAGAGAGCAGTAGATACATTTTGCTGCATTTCAGATTAATTACAAGTACAATGGGTACAATTATTATATATTTGTATCATGTAATACAATTCGTTGAGTTATAGAAGAAACAGCTGCGCACATATTTTATTTCAACTTTTTCCTCAACTGATATTAAAAGATTGCTGGATTGGGTACATTAGCAGCGCTTTTTTTCGTGACTAAAATTTTTCAAATTCGATTTTTATCATTGCAATTATCGAGCAGCCTTCGTGTTTTCACGTCGTTTTTAGCGGGATAACATCCTAAATGCTCTTCCTCAAATATTTTCTATTGATCCTATTTTATTATGCGGCATTTTAATATGTTACGCATGGATACAATATAGATACTCAGTTGCAATTACCGTGTAATCATCATCAACTAATAGAGAAGCTCAGCTTAAGGTCAGTGTGGCCGACAAAAAGTGGTTTCCATGACAAAAATTACAGTTAATGTCTACCATTCAAATCATGAGATTTTTGCAAGCTTCTTATCATTGCCAACTTCTACATTTCTTCATTGAAACAATGTATACACCCCCAGAGCGTAAATAATGAGACTCAAAATAACGTTTTAGCTGTATTCTCAACGCATCGGTGGCCAATAGTTATAGAAACTTTAGGCAGGTCACCATCTCATTTCTGTTATTTTGTAACTGGTTATGTCAAATGTCAGTTATATTTGATGAGATGAAACAATTCAATTTGTTAAAATCTACATTATTAAAAGCCTCATCTATTCAATCAGTTATATATATTTTTTGTTAATATTCATTCAATCATTTATGTTCATTTTCCATTATACTTTTGTAGCAGTTCCAGTAAGTTGTACCTTTATTCTTCTTATTACTCTTTCCACTAGCATCTGACATAACTAGTGGCAGATTCTCCAAGGATACCTTAAATTTCCAAAACCTTATTTTAGACTATAAGCCCATGGGGAAAAAAGTGTCGCGATTTGAAACAGCAGCAAACCCATTCAGAACGATAATTTATCATGCCACCATCGGCTCCAGCACTATGGCGTACATTTTCTCTTGTGCAGTGGAAAACTGAACATTTTATTTCCCCCCCCCCCCTGAAACCGTGATATGAAATTGTACGCCGTTTGCTACATTTGATAGTAGAATCATAGGGGATCGGTCCAGACTCTATGCCGTTCAAAAATAATCGTGAGGAAAATCCAAGAAAATTGTTGAAACCTCTCATTTTCTACCCTCTAAAAAGGTGGTTTGAAACTGTATTTGTTTCTGTAGATTATACAACACATGAATAAAGATTTGATAGTAGTGCCGTACAAAAAAGGGTGTGTGAAAATCCGTGGGAAATTGTTTATTTTCCGAGATTCTCCTACTGAAAAAGGTCATCTGAAACTGTACGCGGCATCTACCTAGTGCAATGGGTTCCTTTTAGAAAGAAATAATAAAAAATAATTTACAAAAATAATAGTGTGGAAAGCACGAAAAAACATATTCCCAAAAATTTATGTACGTTTTCAACAATTTTCCTAGATTTTCTTCACGATTATTTTTGAACGGCATAGAGTCTCGACCGATCTCCTATGGTTCTAATATCAAATGTAACAAACTGCGTACAGTTTCATATTAGATTTTTAGGGGGTGAAAAATGAGAGTTTTCAACAATTTTCCTAGATTTTCCTCACGATTATTTTTGAACGTCGTAGAGTCTGGACCGATCTCCTATGATTCTGATATGAAATGTAACAAACGGCGTACAGTTTCATATCACGGTTTCACGGGGTGAAAATTAAAATGTTCAGTTTTCCACTGCGCTCTTCTGCACAAGAGAAAATGTACGCCATAGTGCTGGAACCGATGGTGGCATGATAAACTATCGTTCTAAATGGGTTTGCTGCTGTTTCAAATCGCGACACTGTTTTCCCTATGGGCTCATAGTCTATTTGTCCAGCTCTTCATTCTTACGCAGAATACAAATTTTTTTTCCATCATCTGGGAAGTAAGCATATGATAATATGACTTTAATCACTTTCTGAACATTTTCCATTGGCGACTACCCCTAAATTTTTAATGTCCATTACCTACTCACGTTTGGATGTATGTATGTATTTTTTCATTAGGATCGATCTATGGTAGTATCTAACCAATAACTTTGTTAGAAATTGTGTATTATTCAAATCGAATATACAATAAAATCAAACCATATTAGCGATCTGAGGGATTTGTTTACGTTTCTGTTAAAAAAAATTATATTCATAAAGCTAATGAATATGTCTGATATTGATACGATTACCAAAATATCTTGATATTAGCTAATCAGATAATAATTTTGAATACAGTTGTTGGATGTATACTTCCATAGTATTTTCCTACATGCGAAGTTTTTGATAGGTTGAAAACTCACTCCAAGTAAAATATTTGCTATAAAATTCTTGCAATCCCAATAAATTCTTATTGACCGGTCTAGTGAAATATCTCTACTGACCGGAAAAAAGTCAATTCATTGCAGATAGTTACTTATATTCAATATTTATTAGAAGGCTTTTATGGATCATGAGAAATGAAGAAATAAAAATGTAAGACACGTACACCCGTAAGCTTTATTTATTGCAGGCAATGTTCCGTTTGTGCACTCTGCACCGCATCGCCCCTAAAAGAGAAACTATTTTTCACGATCGTCTTGGGTATTTATAGGAATTCCTGAAGGAGTGTGTGGTGTAGTTAATTCATTTACCTGCCAGAGGCCTATTTAAACGATTATCCAAAGGAAATACCACAAAACCAGGATTTCCATTCGGTCGCGTAAGGCCTTCCTATGAGGAGCGACTGACTGGGGCGAATCTTATCTCGTTTCAAGACCGTCGACTTCGGGGAGACTTGATATTATGTTATAAAATCATTAAGCACAACTTTGGTGATCTTCAATCTATGTTTCTATTCAACACTGATCTTAGACTGAGAGGTCACCCATTTAAACTTAAGAAGGAGTCCTTTAGATCCCGAGTAAGACAGCACTTTTTACCAAACAGAGTGTTTGATGTCTGGAACAATCTTCCTGATGATGTTGTTGACGCACCATCAGTTAACGCATTTAAGAACAGGATTGATAGACTTCTATTTAATAGTTAATAGTGCGCATTGTTGCATTTAGTTGTTGCGGCTATTCTTGAAAACTACGATTTTGTTAATTATTGTTAATTTGTCATTTATTGTGTTTATAAGCGTTTAAGCACCTATTTATGTTCTCAGATCATGGGCTTCATAGGTTCTCACCTCAGCCCTTATTTCTATTGTAATAATAATAATAATAATAATAATAATAATAATAATAATAATAATA
>CAJUYG010002313.1:0-34531 GCA_910591675.1 Galerucella calmariensis | reverse complement strand
CTATGCATATTATACTTTGCTATAACCATCCTGTTATTAAAAATCCACCAGAGACAACTAATGCAGTTGAAAGTCTTACGTAAGTCGCGGAAAATAAGTAAATACCTATGCAATTATTATTAAGGTCATTAGATTCATTTTGTATTTAAGCTCAAGATTTTCTTGTGAAATTCAATCGTTTCTTGTTTTCAATCACATCATCACCTTCAATAAACAACAGGTAAGACGTTTTTATTTTTTTTATTTTACTTAGAATTTAAATTAGTGATGTGTTCTAATGTTTAATCATATTATTATTATTATTATTTTTAGTAAAATGGATCTAAAAACCATAAATTCTTCCTCACTTTTAGAAAGAGACCCAAAACCAACTATAAAATTAACGGACTTAATATTAGGGGAACCCAAAAAAATCATTTCGGCTAAAATAGTTAGGAGTAAATTTGGGGAAACGGTGCTGCTGGAACTGGAGAAAGAAATAACGTTCCTACCGCAGAGGGTAACAGAGACGTATAAACCTTATATAAAATATTTTGAAGAAGGGAAGTACGCAATAATATTCAGAGGAGCGGTAGACATTGGAAAATTGAATCCAACAGCATCGTTTGAAATTGTTGAAATCTAATTATTGGTGAGTTATATTTTTATAAATAGTTATGATATAATATTATGGACAAATATCATGGTACATTATCCAAAATTGATGAATCTATTAAGTTAATTAGAGTGAACTCTGCTGAAAACAAATCAATAAAATTAATTAATGAACATATTAAAAAATGTAACATAGCATTGAAAAAATATCATTTAAAGGTTGGTCAAAAACGTAAGATATTAACAAAAATTGGTCAATTGAAACGATTAAAATGTTTAATAAAATTAAAAAACAAACATGTTGGTGTAAAACAAAATCGAAAAGTTTACTGGGAAAATATAATTTCTTGTTTCAAAAGTAGAGTTCAAACAGCAGTGATTATAAATGTGAATCATAAAGAAATAAAAGAATTTTTATCAGATGCTTTTGATCTCTTTAAAATTAAGATTCTCAAAATTATTAAAAAAAAGTTAATTGTAAAAATTAATACCACACTGTGGGCAGATTTTGTTAAAACGTCAGGTGATCAAGAAGTAATTGATCAAAAGTATTTTGTGACACCTAATGCAGTATTAGATCAATCAACTGATTTAGCTATTTGGTTTCAAGAACATGTAACAGATTATATTTTAAATAAACTGTCAGAATTTTCGGAAGAATCAAGCGGTTGGGCGCTACAAAAAATTCTATTATTGGAGGTAGCTATAAACGAATATAAAATTGGTAATGGAACCTCTTTTATCAAATTACCACCCCAGATAGAAAATAAAAAAGCATGCATCAACATTCAAAATAGAGATGACGCATGCTTTTTTTGGAGTATTGTTAGTTTTTTATACCCACCAACAGGTAATTATAGACTCACCTCATCATATCCACACTATAGTCTTGTGTTAAATGTCAAAGGGTTAGAATTACCTATGAAACTAAATCAAATTAACAAATTTGAGGAATTGAATAATATTTCCGTAAACGTATACGCTCTAGAATTAAATTGTACACAACAAAGTTCATATTATGAAGTTGTACCTGCTAAACTTACCAAACGAAAATTAGAGAAACATGTTAATTTGTTATTAATTCAAAATAAGTATTTTCCAAAGTTGAATAATTTTGTAGAATCAGAACAAGATGATAATGATGATGATGATGATGAAAATATTGAAATAAAATTTCATTATTGTTTAATTAAAAATCTTTCACGACTTATTCGATCTCAAATCACTAAGCATAGAGCTACAATTAGCTTGTGTGACCGTTGTTTAAATTATTTTTATAGTGAGGAAAAGTTGAAAAAGCATTATTTGTTATGTGAAAATAGAAACAACTGTAAAATTTCATTCCCAAAATATGATGCTGTTGAATTTAGAAATTTTGTCTATAAACAAAAAATACCTTTCCTTATCTATGCTGATATTGAAGCTATTTTAGAACCATGTAAAACAAAATTATCAAAAACAACGAATAAATACCAACATCATAAAGCATTTTGCGCAGGATATTATATGAAATGTACTTATAACAACAATTTTTCCTATTTCAATCATCATGAAGGTGAAGATTGTATGGATTGGTTTTCAAATGAAATTAAAAAGATTGCACAATTTGTTGAGAGTAAAATTGTGAATATAATACCAATAATAGTAGATTCAATAGAAAATGTAAATGTACATATTTGTCACATTTGTGAGAAACATTTTAATCAAAGAGACATAATTGTTAAGGACCATGATCATTTTACAGGACTATTTAGAGGTTACGCTCATCAAACTTGTAATCTTTCATTTAAAAAATTGTTTATTGTTCCAATATTATTTCACAACCTTTCAAATTATGACGCACATTTTATCATAAAAGACATTGCCAAGCGTGGACATGTATCTGTTCTTCCACTAAATAAAGAAAAGTACATATCTTTCACTCTAACAGATAATGATAGTAGAATTAAATTTAGGTTTATAGATTCTTTTAGATTTATGGGTTGTAGTCTTAATGAACTTGTTTCGACTTTGAGCTTAGACAATTTTCAGAATTTAAAACATGAGTTTAAGAATTTAGATCATAATCAATTTCAACTTCTAACTAGAAAAGGGGTGTTTCCCTATGATTATGTAGATAATGTTGATAAATTGAAGGAGAAAGAGCTACCACCCATTGAAAAATTCTATAATAAACTAAATGATGTGGAATTGTGCAAGACTGATTACACTCATGCACAAAATGTTTGGACCGCTTTCAACATAAATCACCTTGGAGAATACAGTAGTTTGTATATGAAGATAGATATTCTGTTACTAGCAGATGTTATGGATAATTTTAGAGAAACAGCATTGAAAACATATGGTTTAGATCCTGCATGGTATTATACAATGCCAGGCTACACTTGGGATGCTATGTTAAAATATACTAAATGTAAATTGGAAATTTTAAAGGATGTTGACATGGTTATGTTTATAGAGAAAGCGATTCGAGGTGGAATTTCGGTATGCTGTAGTCGATTTTCAGAGGCAAACAATAAATATATGGGTGACAGATATGATTCATCAGAACCCACTAAAACAATCCTTTACCTAGATGTGAATAACCTTTACGGTTACGCAATGTGTGAACCATTACCATTTGGAGGATTTAAATGGTCAAGTTCAAACATTGATGTAACAACAATTCCAGACAATTCTCCGATTGGGTACATATTACAAGTGGATTTAGAGTATCCAAAGAGTCTACATACTCTACATAAAGATTTTCCTTTTTGTGCCAACCATCGCATTCCTCCAGCCTCAAAACTACCAAAGTTGATAGCTGATTTGTATGATAAAAAAGAATATACAATACATTATAGAAATTTAAAACAAGCATTGGCACATGGTTTAATAATTACAAAAATACATAAAGTGTTGGAATTCAATCAATCAGAATGGTTGAGACCTTATATTGAATTAAACAGTCGATTAAGGGTAAGTGCTACAAGCAACTTTGAAAAAAATCAATTTAAACTTGCTAATAACGCAGTATTTGGAAAAACTATGGAAAACATAAGATTACATAGACTCGTTAAACTTTGCTCTAAGTGGGAGGGACGTTACGGGGCGAAAAATTTAATTGCTAGTCCACGATTTCACAATAGAACAATTTTTGATGAAAACTTGATGGCAATTGAGTTGAATAAAATAGAATTAATATTTAATAAACCACTATACATTGGTATGGTTATTTTAGATCTTTCAAAAATTTGTATGTATGATTTTCACTATAATTTTATAATACCAACAGCAGGTGTGGAAAAATGTAAATTATTGTACACAGACACAGATAGTTTTATCTATGAAATAAGTAACCTAGACGTTTACGAAGATATTATTAAAAAAAATATCCACAAATTTGATACTTCAGATTATAACAAAAATAATATTTATAATATTCCGTTGGTGAATAAAAAAATACCGGGATTGATGAAAGATGAGGCAAATGGTAAAATTATTACTCATTTTGCTGGTCTTCGTTCTAAAATGTATACCTACAAAATGCAAGTCAGTGAGGAGGAAAAATTAAATTTTAAGAAAAAACTTGAAAAGAAGGGCATGTCCTCAAAACAAATAGCCATTGAACTGAATAACTTTGGTATTTCAAAAAAATCTGAGGGGATTAAAAAAAATATAGTGAAAAATATTATTACTTTTGAAGATTATATTACATGCTTAAATGAATTCAACACAAAAGTCATAACTCAACAAACTATTCGTTCATATGCTCACAATGTATTTAGTATAGAACAGACTAAAATTGCTTTAAGTCCATACGATGATAAACGTCAGTTAATTTCAAAGTCATTTGACACACTTCCCTGGGGTTATAAGAGTAGTCAGTAGCGATTTATTGAGGATTATGAGATTGATAGAAATGATGATATATCATAATTATTTATAAAATATAACAAAGAGTATCTAGTTAAGAAATTTTGTAACTTTGTAAATTTATATCTTTGTAATTTATGTAATAAAAAACAGTATATTAAACAGATTTTATTTACATCAAACATGTATTTGTTCAATAGTTAAGTTACATAAATGACATCTTGACTGTGATGTAGGTGGTCCATCGATGTGAGTTTGCCAGTCAGGACGATTGTAATGTATAAAACAAGGCAGTTGGATTTGTAAATCAAAATTGTCTCGATATGCTCTTGGTAATTTATACCATGCATATAATAACTCAAGTGGTTGCGCCTTTTGAATCAAATAATCCAATGGAAACTTCTCAAGTTCTTCTTCATTAAACTGATATAATCGTCGCTTGTATAGCCAATGGTCCTTCATTGGACAAATACAATCTTCTAGATGATAGTGCTGTTGCTGTTGATTATACATGATTTTATTTTAAAAATTCACTTTTGAAGTTTATTAATATACTGTTCAGATTCAGCGATTTTCAACGTTTATAATCTTTATTTTAGAGTGGGGTGAAACAATTTTTTCCATTTCTCGAGAGCATGATGTAATTTTTGGAATAAATGAGATTTTTTTTTCAGATTTCAACCAGAGAATATCTTTAAATTATTCTAATAGCGATAGTATATTGTAGTAGTAATAGTAGTAGTTGAATCACTCACAAACACTACATATATGAATCAATTGCAAGATAATGACGTATTTTTGGGAGAACGTCAATTGTCTCTCAATACATATAAAACAAAATATGTAAAGGTTGGTTTATCCCCTTATTTAAATTACGATCCATGTGTTGGGATATTTGGAACCAAAAATACCTATTTTATATTCAGTCCGCAAAAATGGAACATTCTTTTATCATGTAGAAATGATATTGATGACTTTTTATTTAAATCAACAAACAAAAAGAATATGGAACCGTTAGATATGGGTGAATTTGATTTGATATTTAAACGATTATCATTCGGGAATGTTGTGAAAATTTATAGGGGTGATTCTTGTATTTATCTAAGAGCTGATACTACTTCAATGTTATGGAAAATGTTACCACTCATTGAAAATAGATTAACAGACTTGAAAAATTTACAATTTGCTAGTTCATTGAAAATTTTACAAATGGGAATAAAAGATTCCACCGATCCAGTAACTACAGCCTTGAATATAATTGAACCCATAAAACATTTAAATAACGAGACATACGCTATCGCATTAGAATTAATATATAGATATCCTCAGTTACTTAAAGATGAAGATTTACAGCTATGAAATATGAAGAATAGACAACATACAATAGAAGTAAAGAAAACTATTCACTTTGATGAAACAAGAAATAAAATTCATTTATTAGTAACTTGGAAATATGCATATCAACAAGCGAGACAAGGATCATTATGGATCATTGCCGCATGTGACCGACTACGGTTTATGCAACGAATTATTAAAATTTCCAAAATTATAGATCCAATATTAGATATAAAACATAGATGTAAGGTTTATGATAAAATTAAGAATTTAAATGTGTAAATAAATTGTTGATCAGTTTATATAATTTTATTTAACATTAAAAATAATAATTTTAAACAATGCTATTTTTATTTATCCATGATTTAGAATCCATCCCAAGCCATTTTACTAATAACCGATCACCCTTTCGTTTTAAAACCCTCTCTATTAACCCTCTATCGCATACGGAGCCATATATGGCTCTGTGAGTCTAATATTTTTTTATGCCGGTCCTGCATTTAATAAGTCAGTAGTTGTATGTAAACATCAAAGTTCAGTACTCGTAACGCTATCTAGAATTTTACCAGCTCTATAACCGTTGTATTTTGGCAAATAACCAAAAGGGTTTTGTCACGTGCATGGAAAGTGAGTGCCACTAATTTATGCAATAGTTAATCTGCAAACATCTTGAAGAATATAAGTAAGTAAATGTAAAAATATTTTTTTTGGCATAATTAATACCTGTACTCTGTATTGGCTACGAGATTTTATAATTATTTCTGTGTTTTTTGGTAAAAATACGACTTTTGGGTAGAAGCCATATACGGCCTTATATGCACTTTGGGAAATAATACCATTTATTTGATTAGCCATATTTGGATTCCTATGCAATACGGGTATATTTCATATATACATATTTTTTTACAGGTATGTCGAAACAATTTTACAATAGTTCTCGATTTGTCAATAACATCCCAGGAGATGGGAACTCCAGTGAAAATGACATAATGTCAGACTCTGACAGTGAATATTTACCGCCTGAACATATTTCAAATAATAGAAATTTTGAGGAAACTGAATCTGAAACAGATGACGAATTCACCTCAACATCATCACACAAAGAAAACAATAAACCCAAACCAGTAAAGAAAACATATTTGAAAGGAAACCGTCCATCAAAACAACCTATTCCTAAAAGAACTATAAAACCTAAGAGACCTACAACGATTTGGACAGAAAAAAAGCTGAAAGAGTATAATGAAGAACAGTATCCATTTCTTGGTGATACTAAGTTGCCAGAATGTTTTGATACACTGGAAACTCCTGCAGACTTTTTTTCGTTTTTATTTCACAAGTGCCTACTTGATATGATAGTTCAGGAATCAAATCTAAAGTCTGTGCAAGACAATGTAAACAAGCCTGCCAACATAACTAAACAAGAATTGGAACAGTTCATTGGTATGACTGTGGCTGTGTTATCGAGTGTGTTATTGTATGAAAAGCCATATATGGCTGAAGCTTAAAACGTCATCTATTGCTTTTATGCATACGGAGCCATATATGGCTTTAGAATTTTTTTTTCTAATATTAACAAAAAATATGTTTTTTTTTACATTATTCCCTAAACTAGAGGTAATAAAGACGTTTCCACCTATTTAGATATTTTTTTTCAGACTATAAAATAAATCATGCAGTAGAGGGTTAAATACACATCAGGATATTTAACTTTTTGCAATTCCTCCCTGTAAAATCCTCCTTGTATTTCTTCGTTCTTATCATCTTCCAGTATGTAAGTTGTTGGATTAGTAAGTTTCACCTTCTTTATTTTGAAAACTTCAGCAGTCCAATTTGGAGTATAACCCTTCTTAAAGACATGTCTATACTTGCTAATTCGAACAAAATCTCCTTTTTTAAAATTTGATGATCTTGGATCAATAGTTTTCAGGTGATTATATGCAGTAATATACTTTACATTTTTCTCATTTATTTCACTGGGAATGGCACCTGTAGTGGAATGTCTTGTATTATTATATTTGTTGACAATATTGGGTAGAGTCGTTAACCATTTGTAAGATCCTTGCATGCTAAACTGTTTCCATAACATAGATTTTAGAGTACGAATTACTCGCTCTGCTATACTTGCTTTTAAATTGGAGAATGTGCTGTAATGGTTAATACCATATTTTTTCATGAGCTCTTGAAAATTCGTATTATAAAATTCAGTTCCGTTGTCAGTTTGAAGATTTTTAGGTGGAACATGCATTTGGTCTAGGATATGCTTCATAGCTAATGTGATTTCTTTTCCTGTTTTTCTTTTAATCGCCTCAACCCACACATATTTACTGAAAGCATTGATTACAACTAGGATATAATTGTAGCCCCTATTAGTTTTTGAATAGGGAGTCATAATAGCTAAATCAGCTTGTATCAAATCATGTAATCCTTTAATTACAACATGTCTTCTTCTATAATTGATTCTTGCCGGTTTATGTAATTCATTCACAACTTGTGCTTTACTCATCTTTCACTATTGGACACTGCACTATGAATTCAATGCAAATAGAAGAAGGTGTACCCAATTTAAATGGGATTTTATCACCTTTCTTAAAATTATTACCACTAATTTCATTGAATTTGAATGATATACCATTAACTAAAACCTCTCCATCTGCAGCGTAATGTCGAACTTGTACAATTTTAGCATTGTAGGGGAAAAGAAAATTTGTACCTGCATTATCTAACACATAATAATCTTTATTTAAACTAGTTTTCTTTTCGCCTTTCAATCGAATAATGTTTTCAACATGATAATCAAAAGAGTCACAAATATAAAATTGTGCACTTAATTTTGGAACTGACGACGACGACGACGATGATGATTGTAAATAGTGTTGATTGAATTTATTAAGAGGCATTGTTGGAATGATGCATTTGTTGGAAAAGTACTATATTTATGTAGAGCTCACCAGAGGACATTCTAACACAAGTTCAATATATGGATAATAATTTTTTTCTTTACCTATACCAATTGAAATCTTTTCACCCTTTGTTATGGATTGCTGGTTGAGAACACTCAAATTTTGATATTTATTTTTATAAAGTATCAATACTTTAGTTGGTGGTTTATTGCTATTGATATTAACCACTTTTCCACTTACTGGAAAAGTATATTCAGTATTATTATTATTTAATATATAGTTTAATGAACTAACATTTTTATCTATATTTCCGCTAATATTAATAATTGCTAAACTTTGAATGTCTGCAGGTTGACAAATATAGAATGGTGATTGTGGTAGTACCTCATCATTGGAATGTGTGATGAGATAATGTTGATTAAACTTGTTTAACGGCATATCTACTAATGTGAATATAATCCATCTATTTATGCTATTATACCACCTTCTCTTAGTTCTTCAACAATAGACACTATTTCATTTTGGTGAGCATTATTACCAGCTTGTTTTGAAGCTACAAGTAAGCGTAATCTATCAATCAATTCATTGAAATCATCAAAATATTTATAATCAATGGGATTTTGGGAATATCGCATCATTGTTAAACCTTTCCCACCCTTCAGTTTTGCTGCTATTTGTCTTGTAGTCATAGTGGGAACTGAAAAGGCTCGTTCTCTTTGTGCAACAAGAGGAATTCCTAGGAAAGGTTGAATAGCGTTAGTAAATTTATTTTTTAATTTTGCGGGAATTCTCCGTTTTGGTAATTTTCTATTATTTTTTGTGTATAGAGCATTAGTTCTCTCTAAAATGTCAACATATTCCTTAGCATCATTTTTAGTAAAAATGTGTGGGTCTGTTTTGAATAACAGTTCATACAGACCTGGAGTACCCTTGTAGGTAATACCTTGTATTTTTAAATCAGGTCCGATAAAGTCAATTGGAGAATCACCAATAGAGAATTTTTCTAGCTGCAAATCATGATAGACTCCAAGAGTATTATCAAATTGTCCTTCAGTGTCAGCAATACCTTCCCTTATGTACACTCTAGGTAAGGGATTTTCAAACTGTTCATAATATTGCTGGATACCTTGGTCGTTGGTCATTCGACCGAGGTCACGGATACTTTCATCTATAAATCTACTAATATTTTCATCACTACTGTACCCTAAAGTTTTATTTGGCTCAAACGCATCATCATCATCATCATCATCATTTGTATTAGAACTGAAAACATCCTCTTTGGGTGAATCGAAAGCAAGTGCATAATGGGAAGGATTTGGTTGATATTTTGAACTTGATAGGCGAGATTCTTTTTTTGGTGATATTGATGGTTCTTGTTTAATCAATTCTTGTTTCTCGATAGTTGATATTAGTTGTTTTAGCGGTTGAGTAATGGGCTCATAGGTTTGTTCCAGTCGTGATTGAGATTGGTTTATGTTTCGCTTCAAACTTTTATACTTTTTTCGAAGCGCCTGCCTAGCTTTGACCAGTCGTTGAGTTAGTTTAGGATTCATGCTGGATTTGAAATTAACTATATTATATACTTTTCTCCTTATATATGAATGTATCCATCAAATCCTTTCCTATAACGACCACCAGATGCTATTTCAGAATCTTTATCGATAGTGAGAAATCCAAACTTTTCCCCCCAACAGTATGAACAAATGTCTTTAAATTTTTGAAATGACATGTCAATATTAACATGATCATCATAGATGTGTCTTAAGTTGGTGAAATCTTGTTGAAAAATTATCAGGAGATTGGCATTATCTCGAATTAATTGTTTTGGTATAGCCGAATAAGTTTGACTTAAGTAAAAACAATCTGTAGATTTATGTCGACCAAAACAAAAGTAACTTTGAATGGGTTTTTGATCGCAGGAAGCCACTACATCATCAAATATAATAATTGAATTGGTCTTTATAGCATCTGGAGTAATTATATCATCAGAATTGTTAAATTCCTCATATCCAATCTCTTTCATGGGTTGAATTAAATTACGTAAATATGCATATTTTGGTTGATGTAAACTCTTGGAATAAACGTATAAATTTTCAAATCTCAAACCATTAGGATGATCTATCAAGGATAACATAGCATTAGTTTTACCACAACCACTGGGACCGATGATTAATGCTCGTTTAGAGTCTCCACCAAATAAATATCCATGTTTACCTGCAGTACGTTGTTGTTCACAGCTCAAATCATAATTTTCAACAGGTAAAGCTATAAAATGTTTTGCAATCTTCATCTTATATAGTCAACAACACTGAGAGTATTTATAGGGTGATCAGAGTATATATAGATAGAGAACTATGGTTAAACATAAACAGTTACAATCACGTCGTCGTCGTCGTCATCACAAAGGTGGAGATTTAGTTTCGTTAATTAATAAACTACCATTTGAACTTCATTTACCTGGTGGATACGAATATTGTGGACCAAACACAAAACTAGAACAAAGACTACAACGAAATGATAAGGGAATTAATCTTTTAGATCAAGCTTGTAAAGAACACGATATAGCATACGCAAAAAATAATAATCTACAGGAAAGACATAAAGCAGATCAGATATTGGAGGATAAAGCTTGGAAACGAGTTAAATCCCAGGACGCTACATTAGGTGAAAAAGTAGCTTCATTGTTTGTTACTGCAGTCATGAAAGGAAAACGTAAACTTGGTATGGGTGTAGGAATTAAAAAAAGTCGTCGTGGTGGTAAGAAAAAACCTAAAAAACGTATAATTCGAACACCGACGAGAATAGGTGGATTTTTACCATTAATATTACCACTGTTGGGTGCATTAGGAGCTCTAGGAGGTGGAGCAGCTGGAATTGCAAAGGCAGTAAATGATGCAAAGTATAACAATCAACAATTAACTGAACAAAAACGACATGATATGGCTATGGAATTGAAAGAGGGAAGAGGTTTGAAAAAAAAACATCAAAAAAAGCCAAGAAGACAACTAAGACATAAAGGAAAAGGTCTTTATCTAAGACCATACAAAGGAGAAGGAACAACAAAAAACTGAAATTGCCCCATCGTGGGCTTACCGATAAAGATCTGTGGAAATATGTTAAAATATTGAAAATACCTTTTTTTAGGGGAGTTTTTATGAGATAATTTACCAAAGAAAATTCATAAACATGAATGTGGTATTTTGAATATAGATACAGTTAGAGGAGATGGAACACATTGGACATCATACATAAAATCAGACAAGGAAATTATTTACTTTGATAGTTATGGAAATTTACCTCCACCAATGGAACTGATTAAGTATTTTCATAGTAACGGTCCAGTATATATAACATACAATTATGATAGACTACAGAACAATTCGTATAGTTGTGGTCATCACTCACTTCAATTCATACATAAATATTTCAATCATAATATTTAAACTTTTTTAGTTGAAATGTCATTTTCTGTTACACTTAGTGGTGCATCATCTATTCTTAATTATAATTTCAATCCTCCCATTTACTTGGATGATAAATATGACTATGAAGTTGGTTTAGTTAATTTCAATAGTTTCAATACAATACCAAATATTGATGAAACTAACAATAGATTTATTTTTGGAGGTCCTACTATATATGATACAATAATTATACCTAAAGGTGCTTATGAACTTAATGAAATAATTCAATATATTAAACAACACATGCTTATAGTAGCATCAGATTCAACAATTGACATAGTCCCAAATCTAAACACATCTCACGTATCAATTTCTAGTAATAAGACAATTTCATTCTTAACTGATGACTCAATTGGTAAAGTATTTGGATTTGAAAAAGTTTTGTTAACTCCCAATGAGATACACACCTCTACCAAACCTATAAATATTTTACAAGTTAATTCTATTGGAATAGATTGTGACATTGCTGTTGGATCATATCTCAATGGACATCCTGTTCACATTATCCATCAATTTTTTCCTACTGTTCCTAGTGGCTATAAAATAGTTGAATCTCCTCAAAATATCTTGTATTATCCTGTAAGTGTTAAAACAATTAACAACATAACAGTAAAAATTATTGATCAGAGTGGTAACGTTATAAATTTTCAAGACGAGGAGATTACTATTACTTTACATATTCGACAACAAAAATGGTCTTAAAATTTTCCCATCCTTATGCTGAAAAAAACTATAAAAGATTGATGAGTAAACCGTCTACAATTAGTTTGTGTAAGAGAATAGCCGTTATAACGCCTAAAAATAAACGTTTTTTAAAATCACTCGGTTTTAAATTATTAATATAAATGGATATATTACAAGTCACTGATGAGCCCTTCAATGACATAGCTGTGGAGGATTATGAATATCATACATACCAACCATATATTACTGGAAAGTTGAATTATAATGATGAGATTCGTATTGTAGTGCAAGATTTAGATTGTATAACATATCCGGCTGACAGTTATCTTGAGATTACGGGGAAAATTTTAACTGAAACCAACACAGTACCTACAAAATTGAAATTCATCAATAATGCAATAGCTTTTTTATTCCGTGAAATTCGATATGAACTGAACGGTGTTGTAGTTGATTCAGTGAGAGATATTGGCCTTGTTTCAACAATGAAAAATTATTTATCTTATAATTCAAATGAAAGTATTTTTCTAAATAATTCTGGATGGTTTCCTAAGGAAGATGTCAAGTTGTCAGACAAACATGGAAATTTTAACGTGTGTATACCCTTGAAATTATGGTCAGGATTCTTTGAAGATTTTAATAAAATAATCTTAAACATGAAACAAGAGCTAATATTGGTGAGATCTAGTGATGATAGAGACTCAGTCACACATACAGATGAAACGGAAAAACCTAAAATTGAATTAACTCACATCAGTTGGAGAATTCCTCACGTGAAACCAAACATAAAACATGAATTACATCTAAACAAAATTATTCAAAGTAACCAGGAACTACCGATAAAATTCAGATCTTGGCAATTGATTGAGTATCCCAGCTTACCGAAAACGTCTTGCCACACTTGGGCCGTAAAAACTAGTACAAAAGTAGAGACGCCTAGACACATTGTAATTGGATTTCAAAATAATGGTAGGGGTAACATAAAAGAAAATATGAGTCATTTTAAACATCTGAATTTGAAAAATATTAAGGTATTTCTCAATTCTGAGAAGTATCCATACAATGATTTACTTTTAGATTTTACAAACAATAGTTTTGCTACGTTATATAAAATGTTTGCTGATTTTCAAACTTCTTATTATAACCGTTCGAACAGTGAACCTATTTTCACACCTGACGAATTTAGAGATACAGCTCCCTTAATTCATATAGATTGCTCAAGGCAGAAGGAACTAATACAGTCTGGATCTGTAGTTCTTCGTATAGAATTTGATTTAAATGCTCCCATTACGAGTGATATTTCTGCATATTGTTTGATCTTTCATGAAAAACAATTTTCCTATAATCCATTAACTAAAATTGTTAAGCAATACTGATGTAGAAAAAACATAGCGCGCATGATCAACATGCAATATAAAAGTAGGGTTACTACATATTCTTCATTAAATATGAATACCCATGAGTATCAAATTGCTCTTAGTCAGTTTCTTTTTAAATTAACACGTCTCAAACGTGACATAAAATATTATGAACAATATAAAGGTGCGGTAACTAAATTGCAACAATTACAAATATGAAAGTTGTTTTAGATGTTCAAGGTTTTAAGATCGAAAATAATAAATTTATCGTTAAAGAATTTGCAGCATACGATGGTCATCAAGTAAGTCACTATATTTTCAAATCACCATTTCCTCTACATATGTTACCTCCAGACTTACATAGACAAGCAACTTGGTTAATGAAAAATCATCATGGAATCGATTGGAATAGTGGTTATACACATTTACATAAATTCAAAAATATTGTAAAAGATATTACTGAAAATGCTGAGATGGTTTTCGTGAAAGGAAAAGAAAAGGCTAATTTCATTCAAAAATATTCCACCGCACCTGTATATGAATTAGATGAAGATCCACCATTAGCAGCCTCGACACCAAAATGTTTTTATCATAAGATTAATCCATCTATGTGCGCTTTAAGAAATGCTTATATATTATATGAACATTTTATAATGGATGAAAAATAAAAGAATATTATTTAATTAACTTGTTTTATTTACTACAAACCGTTGAGTAAAACTTATATTGTGTAAATACTCTTACCATTTTAAGTAAGGTATATATAACAATAATAATTAATAAAATCAATATTATATATGTTAAAATGTACAATTTATCAACTTTTTCGCTTATGTTTGTCTTGTCTATAGGAATATCATCTATAATCACATTCTGCCATTGGGTTTGATCACCTTCGGAATTATCATTAAATATTATTTTTAATTTGTAACTAAAATATGATAAATTCGTTTCTGGAATTTCAATATGGTATACAGAGAGGTGACCATTATTTGTTTTTGTTATACTTAACAAACTCCATGTTGTTCGATTACAGTCTTCTCTTGTATTCTTCATATCAAAACATATTGCAACATGTTTTGCATTATCTGGTACATTTGTGTACAGCATATTATTTGAGACGGCAACCAAAATAATAAAGTTTAAATTTAAGGAAGTCATTCTGTTCAGATTTATGTTGTAAGGATGTTGTAAGACTGACGGTCTTATAATTATTTTCTTCTAATATTCTAATCTCGTTGTCGTGGAGGTAAAAAATATCCGCAATATATCTCTTTTTCATCTAATGGGTCTAATTCACGAAACCAATTACTATCTATGTATTCCGGAAATTTTCTAAGTGGTCTTGTTTGATAACATTCAACCGTACACAAACCAATTATTAATTTTTGTTTACAACTCCAAATTTTTTCAAGTTTAAAAGTTTTACGTAACACTTTTCTACAAACTAAACAAACTATTGTTTCAAAAATTCTACACTCAGGTGCATCAAATAGATTATTCATTCTGCAAACTATTATACTAACATTTTTCAACAATATGTTTACAATTTCAATGATTTCCTTCACTGGATTTTTAATAACAGGATGGTTATAGCAAAGTATAATATGCATAGTAGACTATCCCATTGAAGATATATTCATTCGTATATAATTAATGTATTATCACCTTATAGATTTTTTTAAAAAAACTAATAAACTATCTAAAATGACCTCAATAATAATTGCATACCTATTGCGTAAGACTCCGGACTGCATTAGTTGCCTCTGGCGGATTTTTAATAACAGGATGGTCATAGCAAAGTATTATACACTATACCATTGAAAATATATTAATTGCGTATATAATTTATGCATTATAGCCTTGGGCGGGCTTGTTTCCTATACTTTGTATACAAACACAGCGCATTCCATTATATTTATGCACTTATACAGGATGGTTCTACCAAAATATGAGGATGTATCATATACTGAGTGTTGTTTGACTTAGAAGGAACATAGTTACACTACTGATTTGACTAACGCTACAACCAGTCTCCTCCCTCCTCTCATAAAATACTCTATGGGCTGAAATACATAGATGTAGATAACTTCCGTTTCAAATCATATTCGAGTGAATTCAGTCTTCTTGAATTCTTGAGTGCTTTTTAAGTGGATTCGAGGTTTTTCGACTTATTTCGAGAACCTTTGACCGTTTTGGGATGTATGAACGTGAAATCGAGAGTATTTGGGTGTTGTGGTAGATAGTGGCTGAGTTCTCAGCAGAGTGCAGTGTGAATATTGTACTTAATTATGGAAATAAAACAAGAGAAATATTCCCGTTTTTATAGGAATTGCCTTACTGGGACAATAATGTCCCAGTGGTATTTTTTAGTGGGACATTTATGACCCATTGGGTTTTTTTGCAGTATGTCAAAACGAGGGCTTTCTGAAAAAGAGCTTCAAGATTTCGTCGATAACTTGTCCGATGAAAGTGACTCCGACCCCTTTGAGACCGATGACGACTGCGACAAAGACGTCATCGTCTGATTCAGGTGGTCAACAAGAATAAGAAATCGACATCAATGATGAGCAATCTTCTCAAAGTGAAATCGAAGAGATTGACGAAAATATAATGCAGGTACCGACAGCAAATCAGGATAAAGGAATCAATGAAAATAAAGAGGAAAACATAATTTGGTCCACTCTAACTGACAAGTTTCTTCCAAAATTCTAGATTCCTCAAATAAACACCTGTCAGATAGATAACGATGTAAAAAGGTCTTTGAAACCAATAGATATAGAGTAAATTGGGGGAATATGCCGCGCTGGGTAATACGCCGCAGTTTGATATTTCCGTTCCAAGTCAACATTTGGCAACAATGGTCGTTCATCCATATTTGTGTCAGACAGAAAACAAGCGTGAATCATTCGCAAATCGAAACCATTAGTTTTTTAGTGAGTGACGTCGATATAAAGGTAAGCACCGTGTAAAATAGTTTCTAATGTTAAGTTATATACAGTGGTGAAGGAAGTCTTAAGCAGATTTCGTCAATTTTAATAGAAGTGTGTCAAAGAATGATTCATAACCTTACTCTTTTTTGGCGGAACACTCTGTTAAACGTATGATAAATATGTGTTTTGATTTTATTTGTCATAAGATGCAATATGGGGTATTATGCGTCACATTTTTTCAACTGCGGCGTATTACCCCGAGCGTATTACTCTTACCCTTACCTGCTTTTTTTTGGTTTCAGATGCCTCGTACTTTTGTTCGGAAAAACGTTAGAGCTTTATGGTCAGAAGAAGATCTTGGCAATGCCATTGAAGATCTTAGACATGGTAGAGGATCTGTTCGCCAAATTAGCTGTACTTATAACGTTCCTGCCCGTACTTTGATGAGAAGAATGCGGTCTGGAAACCTACGCAAAGAAAAATTGGGCCGCAAAAGTTGTCTAACTTCAGATCATGAAGCAAGTTTGGTAAAATACATCCAAACTATGGAAAAGCATGGATTTGCACTTACATCAGTTGATGTGAAAAAGATTGCATTTTCTTTTGCGGTTCGAAATAATATTTCAAATACCTTTAATGTCGAGAAAAAGCAAGCTGGGTATGACTGGTTTGTATCGTTTATGAAAAGACATCCTGAATTGTCAATTCGCCAAGCTCAAGGAATGTCTATAGCGCGAGCGCAAGGCATGTCTAAGAATGAATGCGAACGATATTTTGATCTGTTGCAGAAAACATTAACAGATAATGACTTAATGAACACCCCGAGAAAAATATTTAATATCGAAGAATCAGGGCTACAACTTAACAATAACCCAGGAAAAGTTATTGCCACTAAAGGCACCAAAACCGTAAACTGCGTTACAAGTGGTGAGAAAGGTGAGACGGTGTCAGTTATAGCCTGTGTTAATGCAGAAGGTCATTTTCTTCCTCCCGTTTGTATCTTTAAAGGCAAGAAGAAAAAACAAGAGTTCGAAGATGGTTTGCCTCCTGGGGGTAAAGTTATAATGAATGAAAAATCGGCATATGTAACAACAGATATTTTTAAAATATGGCTTCGAGAGCACTTTATTGCCAGAAAAGAGCCAGGTAAAGTATTGCTCATTTTAGATGGCCATTCGTCGCACTGTTCGGATGTAGAATTATTAGATTTAGCCGCAAGCAACGATGTCATCATGTTGTGTCTACCAAGCCATACGACACACTGGCTTCAGCCACTAGACAGATCGTTTTTCAAACCTTTAAAAACCTATTGGTCACAAGCCTGTAATAACTGGATACATAATCATCCTGGTCGGAAATTGAATAGGCTACAGTTTCCAGCACTCTTAAACAATGCATGGTGTAAAGCAGCTACGGTTCAAAACGGGGTTTCGGGTTTCAGAACCTGCGGAATCCATCCATTTAATGCAACCATAATTCCCGATCATGCTTTCATCCAGCATACTCCCGCGACAATTCCTAGGAACAATAATTTAGAACAAAATGCTGATGGTGTTATTCCTGATGATGCCGACAACAATGTTGAAGATAATCCTAATGATGAGGTCAATAATATTCATAACAACGAGGTATCATTTGAAGCGATCGTACCTATTCCAGCTATACCTGGTCCAAGTGGGTGTCAGAAGAGAAAGCAGCATGCTCAGTTACTTACATGCCCAGAAACAATTGCAGATAAACGAAAGAAAAGAGAAATTAAAGACAAAAAGGAAGCAGCAAAGCTAAAACGTAAAAAAAATAAGATGGAAAAAGATGAGGCCGATAAAGAGAACAAAGGAAAAAAGAAGACATTCACTCAAAAGAAAAGACGTGATGCTAATCCTGATACTAGTTCATCAGAAAGCGAATTAGAAGTGCCTACAATGGAGAGCGGTGAATCAGAATTGGAATACGATGAATCAGAATATTGTGCACAATGCCGTGGATACTATTTTGATAAAAAAGGACCAAAATGTGATTGGTTGCAATGTGTGCAATGTAATCATTGGGTTCACGAGATATGTACTCCATCAAACATATATTGTGCAGATTGTGTTCCAGATCAGACATAAGATTAGACATAAGATTCAGTAATATATAATATGTAATGTTGTAAAAATAAAGTTTTTTTTTCAGTTTCATGAAATATTTTATTTCTTACGAGAATAGCATGTTGCCATATTACTCATCGTATGATGCCATATTACCCATGGTATAGGGTAAAATGGCAATAGAGTATCACTATGCATTTTTACTTCTAATCTTTCGCTGTGTGTGAATATGGCATCGAGCGACTCTGAACACATACATATATTGTGTAAGCTCTAACGTGCAGCCATCGTGTTTCAGCTAGGCGCGTTGGTTCTTAGAATGTGGGCATTTGAATTTTATGTTGCCATATTACCCCAATTTACTCTATTTAAAAAAATGTTTCCATCCAGTTTGCTTATTTTCATTTCGGAGTGCACTAATAAGAGACTGACAATGTTTGAAAAACAAAAAAAAAACGAGAATTGCTAAAATTGATATGGGGGAGATTGCAATAGTTTTGGGGTGCTCTGTGGTTATGAGTTACAACAAATTGCCAGCTCTTCGACATTATTGGTCAAACCACTCATCCGTTGGTAACACAATGATTAAAAATAGTATTTCTAGAAATAGATTTACGTTACTACTATCCAAATTGTACTTCAATGAACCAGAAACACAAAATTGCGATTCAAAAACATTTTATGTGGACGAACTTATAAACTGCTTGAAGCATACTTTTAAAAAATGTAGATCTAGGCAGAGTATTGATAAAAGTATGGTAACATTCAAAGGTCGTTCTGCTTTGAAACGGTACATGCCAATGAAGCCGGTGAAAAGGGGAATTAAAATATGGGTAAAAAGTGACTCTTTCACTGGTTACACCTATGACATGAATATGTATGCTGGAAAGGAACAAGAACAAGTTGATGGAACGCTTGGTGGAAGAGTTGTGTATAAATTAGCTAGTATTAGCAATTAAGTCTAAAGACGTAGTACTATGCTTTGACAGAATTTTTACCTCCGTAAAGCTCATGAAAGAAATGCCATTTCCATCTGTAGGAACGGTTATGACAAACAGGAAAAATATACCAAAATTTACAAATAAACTAAATAGATGAAAATCAGAGTTTGTCGGAAATATATATGGCATAATTTGTGCGAGGTGGCAAGATACCAAGGACGTTCTAATTCTTAGTAACTGCCATGCAGATGGCCTCACGACTGTAATGCGTCGTGGTAAAGTTGGTGTCAGAAAAGAAATTTCCTGTCCAGAGGCAATGTACTTCTACAATAACTTTATGGGAGGAGTGGATTTAGCAGACCAAATGTCTTGTTTATACGACATGGATCGCAAATCGGGAAAATGGTGGGAAAAGGTATTTTTAGGCTGGTGATGGTTGCTGCTGTATACAGTTGGGTAATCCGTAACGACCTTCATCGACAAAAAGTTCCCTTCCTTGACTTTTTAATACACCTAGCTGAAGAACTGATTCAGTTTGGAAAGGCAGCTTCAAAAGTATCCATAAGGAAAAGATCTACAGGGAGGCCGTCCAAAAAGTCAAGAAGCTTGATGAATATATGTGACCATTTGCCAGTTGAGGGTAGAACTCGTCGACGATGTACAAGATGTTCCCAGCGGAAAAAAGAAAAACGAACCACAAAATTGTGAAGAATGTGTCAAGTACCACTTTGCAGAAAATGTTTCACGCCATATCATACGTAAAAATGTTAAATTATATTCAATAAATATGTAAGAATACTCAGATCCCTTTTTTCATAGGCTACCAGTGGGACATATATGACCCACTTAACAATACCAATGGGACATATATGTCCCACCTGTCAATGTCAAAATAAATAAATAAAAATTATGCAAACCTATAGCAGTAACCTAATTATATACTAAATAGCTCAGAAATAATAATTCCAACTTGGTTTATTCAAGTGACTAAAGTGGGGCTGAAAAGGTTAAGAAAGATTAGTTTGGCTCTGACCCTCTTTTTTGGGACATCCTGTATAATATTTTTGTAGGATTTTAAAAACTACTTTAATAACCATTCAACTCTTATTCGAGACATTTTTTAATAAGTGAGATATGGAAGGGTCCATATATAATGAAAAACCCTGTACATACTGTCTACTGAAATGGACATTGGGCCTAAATTTGGTGTTTTTTTTCAGGTTTCAACTTATATGATCCCAATGATCAGAAATTGTTACTATCGCTTGCATTTAATGACGAACAGGTCGAAAAGCAAACAGATGGTTCTTTGGAAAATGGATCTGATTGGGGAGCTAGTGATAAGGAGGTAATTGAGACAGTTGCGGAAACCAGATTAATTGAAAGTACGGCAGTTGATACGGAAATAGTTGAGTTAGAAGAGTTTCCTAAGGTATCCTAAAATTATGAGAATAAAATAAAATACTATAATATTTATATTTTAGGGTAAAAATATTTCTTTTATAGCAAGAAAAAAATGTGTAAGAGACGCAGGTTTCACTGCAAATCAAAATACATTTGATATTGGTGAAGACAAAAATCCTACAGACTATTTTTTGAAATATTTTCCGGAGAGTATTTTCGAAAATAGGGCTGAAATGACAGCTTACAGAATGGTAGTCAAATGAAGTCAAGTAATCAAGTTGAAATAAAAAGGCCTGCTGGACTACATATGCTTATGGGTTGCTTATCGCTGCCATGAATAAGAATAACTGGAACTAAAAATACCAAATACATATTCTTCGCAACACGATGAGTCGAAATAGATTTTTTTAACCAAGAAGAAATTTACATATTGTAAATTATATTGAATAGCCAGAAGGTTGCACCGACAAGCTTTATAAAACTTCGACCAATCCTAGAAAGTGTCCAAGAAATCGATGTCTTCAATTGCCAAAGGAACGAAATCCATGTGTAGATGAACAGGTAGTTATTTTTTATTATTTCAACACCACCTACTCATTCCCATATTTTGGACTCTCATTCCTGGGACATATGATAAGTAATTTTATGATTTTCTACTATTCCACCAACCCAACCCCCCCCCCCAAATTGTTTTCTGGTTGATTTGAGGCTAATTGGTTCCACGAAAACCAGGTAGTTCTTAAAATTGGTATAGATGATGATAGGTTTATTCCCACACGAAGAAAAAAAGAATCCAGTTATATCTGCCAAAAATGCGACGTTGTAAGTTTTCAGAAACAGGTCGTACCGAAAGGTAGCCAATTGTGGTCACACGACTAATAACTAAGGAAGGAAAAGAATACAAAAATGAACTTAAGTAGTAACGTGCAGACAATCATCGATTAACTTTTAAATTTTAAGTTAATGCTAAATGCTATGATGATTGTATCGCACGTCATTCTCAATATCTGGATATTCTTTTTAGAACAAGAACACAAAACAAAATAAATCGAAATATATTCGTAAGTTACAAGTTTTGCTTCATTTTTATGCTGATAAATTAACTCCCATATAAAATGATGACATGTTGACAGCGAATAGAAAAGGAGCATTCCTTTCAATACAATTAAATATTTTCAAAGACTGAACAGTGATGTTCGACAAATGGACAGCAAAAAATTGGATGGATGATAAGAATTCTGCAAATATAATCACACTCGACATAACAAATAATTACTAATCCTCCAAACCTTGCTGGTAGTTTTCAATAGCTGGAGTAAGTGACCAACAACTTATAAATATGACGGGACACTCATCATCATCTTCTATTGAACCCTATCTCCAAATTGGCGCCGAACATTAAAGATAGAGAAAAACGATCGTTTATAACGAAGTATGGTAAATTTATGTCAAAGTTCTTCCTTTTGCTCCAGCGATTTTTCAACGAGTTTTATCGAATCACCATAAAGGGAATCTATCACATTAATTGTGAATTATTACCTAGATAAAGATCATACTGATAGCGGACAACTTTTATACTAACATCAAGTTGACAAATTTTTTTCCTCCTATCCCTACAGAAAGTAGACACTCAAATAAGGAAACTAATACTTCTCACTCGCTCTCATTTGAACTATGTTGTAAATGATGAAACTTGTAAATATATTATATTCAGATTGTTCCTATAATTCCAACATCTCATAAATATTGTGTGTAAAAATTAAGGATGAATGTTACTTCAACGTTAAGTTTATTGAAATTTCAACTTCAGGATTGTTAGATACGTTTTTTGACTTACGGATAAAGCCAACATAGTATGCTGTGGCTCACTGACAGTTAACATTGCAATTGACTTTTAGAGTGGAAAGTTGTTAGGTTTATTAAACTTTATTGCATTTTTGAGAAATGGAGAGCGATTCAAATGATTTTTAATTTACTAATACGTCCCTAATATTAGGAAACAAACCAACATAGCCTCGTTAACCATATCGATGGCCCAGTTCCATACAGCAGCAAGTCCGAATTTCGCAATTTTCGGATTATTACGGAAATATGTTCTCATCAAGTGGTCTTCTCAATTTCATACGGCAACAACTCGATATTTTAATATTTTGTCTATTCTAATCGACATATTTCTTTAATAACCTGTAACATTTCATTATTTTTGCCGTTTTAGGAAATCACGTTTCATTCAGATACTTGTACTGGCCAAAACAAAAATTATTTTCTCAGTTTAATGTTCATGCTTGCCCTGAAGGATATTTCTCATATACAGTGCATCAATCACAAATTTCTCGTTCCTGGACACACACACATGGAATGTGACGAAGTTCATTCAATTATCGAAAAAAAGAAGAAAAAACATTCACTTCCAATTGATCATCCAAGAGACCGGATGAATTTGGTGCGACTTTGTGGTTCAAAAAAATCTTTCCAAGTGATTGAAATGAAAAGGGAGGACTTTTTTGAATTTTCGGCACTATTTAAAAGTCTGTTCCAACAAAGAAAAATTAAAACTGAAGGTGAAAAAGTATACTGGAAAGATATCAAGTGGTTGAGGTACTCGCAACAGACTGGCGTAGTTGAATATAAAACAAGCCTTGATGTGAACGCACCGTTTAAAAAAATTAATTTTTTGCGAAAAGGTACGTTGTGGCCTAAAAATATAAAAGTCCCATTGTCTTACAGATCCTCTAATTCTATAACCGCTGACAAAAAAAGCAAATCGTATTGAACTTCTTCCTTTTGTTGATGACAGTGTTCACGATTTTTATAAGAATTCATTAACAAAAGAAGACTTACGAAATTCCTTACCAGACGCGGAGTCAGAAGATGAAAGTGGCGATGAAGACAACTAAGAAGAAATATGTTTTTTGTTCATTTAAATTTAATGATTTTGTTATTTGTCACCTACTACTTTTTCTAACATTCTCACTCACTTTAAAAATAGTTATTATTATATGACTTCTTGTGAAAAGGGGCATAAAATACGAGTTAGTAAATAAGTTTTGTGAATAGTGGTATAAAAGCAGTTTTTTTTCTTATACTAACAATAGATAGGTTACCTAAAAAAATTAAAAATTTCGGCCAAATATAAAATTGCAAGGTCTTCAAACATTTACAACTTGAACATCGATTTTCTAAAGACTTATCATTTCGACATATACCCTTTTCCCAAACACGCGCCAATTATTCTATAACTTTATTATTTAGTCATTTAGTTGATCTACTCGAAAATAAAGTTATTGTTGATGAAAGTTGAATATGCGGATTTTATTTCAGTTTTCAGCAAAAAACGTCAACAAATAAAAATAATGATGACTCCAATGTACGAAATCCATCACCTAAGAACGTGAGTTCTTTTGACAATAACCAGCCAAATATTAATATTGAAGAAATAAATCAGATGGACCCTGTGCCGGATGCATATGAATATGTGAAATCATTGTTGGATGACCATGAATAACAGGTATATTATTTCTCTTTTGTTATAAACTTATCTATGATTAATAATAATTATTGTGAGGGCCCAAATTCTTATTATACAGGTAGAAATAATAAATATTTTAGGAACCACTGAATATATTAGACTTGGATTCTCAGAAAATTGTAAAACTTAATTCTGATGATGTTACCGATGAAAGTAAAATAATCGCATTACAAAATTTTGTGGAAATTCCAATTATTTGTACAAGTAGGTATCTAAAAATTTTTCAATATGTATTTTATTATTCAACTTACAATACAAAGACAGTCAGTTTCGTTCAATAAGAAACTAATATCCTTTTTAGGGCAACAACAACAATTTTTATATCATACAAGAACAAGAGATGACACCTGATATTGACAATGAGCATTTAATCTCTAATAAGTCAGATAGAGGTTCTAATTATATTACTGAATTCCTGAAAACGAAACTTTCAGGTCCAGTGAGGAACTAACATTATTTGGAAACGGTGAGGAAGAAAGAGGGGAAAATGATGTGGAGCAGAAAAAAACTCGCTTCAAAATAGTGATAATTCTGCGAAGAAACGCACTATAAAAGTTTTAAAAAATTAGAAACATGGAAAAGATCTATCCCCCAAAAAAAGGAGGGATTAGAATACGTGAATGTTAAAAAGAAACTGGTGAAAAGTCGGATTACCTTGATCAAATAAATGCAGATTGTAAAATAAATACAAAGATGGAAATATACAACAAAATTACAGTACCAACTATAACTTATGCCAATGAGAACTGGGTATTGCAGAAAAAGCATGAAACAAAAATAAATGCAATGAAAATGAAATATTTAAGGAGAATAGCAGGAAAAACGAAATGGGACAAAGTAAGGAACGAAGAAATCAGGAACATAACTAATCAAGATCCAATAATATCAAATATTAAAAAGAAACAATTGAACTGGTTTGGCCACCTAGTAAGAATGAAGCAAGATAGAATAGCGAGAAATGTAATGGAAATGGGAATATCAAGAAAAAGACAAAGAGGAAGACCCATGAGGAAATGGATAGACCAGATTGAAGAAATTGGAAAGAACAAAGGAAAGTCATGGGGAGAGATGAAGACATTAGCCAGGGACAGAAAAGAATGGAAAACATGGGTTCAGGAAGAACTCCAATCCGACGCCTGAGAAGGCATAAGGATAAGAGAAAGAAAGAAAGAAATAATTTGAATAAATAATTCTTTCAAATGAGAATGATTAACAAGGAAATTATTTTCCCCACATTGACCAATGAAGTTATATGTGGTATCCACTGTTCACATGTTATACAAGGAAAAACATATAAATATGGAGATATGTTGATAAATAAAGATATTTTTCGACCTCCTGAAAATCTACCAGAATTGAGATACGTGGTCTTGCAGTCTTCGGGCCGACGATACTCCTTTTCATTATAAAATAAATCAAAGTAATTATAATAAATTTTCATTACTTCATGCTTCATTTGAAGAATAGAATATGTTCTTCTCAATATCTTGTTTTATTTATTAAACCAAATGACTTTAAAAATTATTTCAAGCAAAAACCAACAATTTTGGGTTATCGGCACCATTTTCAAAGTAGGTTCTACTTATTGAAATTATTTGCGGCTTGAGAAGTATCAAATCCGGATTTTAGAATAAATTGTTATGAATTTAAATTCACCGCCAATCAAATTGATAGATTTCTGTTTAATATATCATGACAACTACAGATGACACCACATTTGGCGAAGCCAAATTTTAATTAGAATGCAATTATCACTTGCTTGCTACTTTTTAACGAATATCACAAAGAATAGGTTCGAGAGATTTTAGACCGACTAGGTAGCACCCAATATTTTACAACCATGCAATGCTTCGTTCGATCGTATGTGTTCACAGCTGCATCTTAAAAGTTAGTTGCTGTAAATTTTAATAAATAACAGAAACTAGAAAAGTATTTCTACAATCAGTTCATAGTACATAGGAATGTTCAATTTCAGAACTGTTTATAGAAAAACTTTCTTTTTATTAAACATTCCAAACAAAGACGAGAACAAAAAAATCCTTGCACCAAGTTGAATTATTCCTTTGCCATTTAGATATCTTCAGGTAGGTTGTTGGTGGCTGAATACAGATGAAAGTGGTAGTAGTTCAAGTACCTGAAATAAAATTTGAAATTAAAACAACTTTAGACTAAAACCGCAGAGTGATTCACTCATGAAGTACATACACGTAACTACGATCCAACATTGTTTGAAAACAAATAGTGTGTGAGAGAGAGAAGGACTATCATTAGTTCCTAATTGACAACATTGTGCAGTATTTTGTAATTTTTTTGGCTGTTTAAAAAAATCACCCAATCAAAATTACTAATACAATAGTACCATTTTTGTTATACCGGGCGTCTGATTAAGAGAGGAAACTATTTATCGTACAGCTTAGAGAAGAGGATATGCATCACAAACTTGCTTACGATCAACTGCTGGAAATTATTTTCAAGTTTTCCACTTCGCCGCTAGAGGGCGTAGTATACAATAATAACACAAAAATATAATATTTTCATGATAAAAGTAACGTTATAGTACCACAAAATACAAATATTTGTAATCATTGCATCCTTTTAGGTAAGTTTGCTCTACCTTGTGAAATAACGAGTAGGGGTGATTGGGAAAGCAGACTCAATAAAACTGTTGTAACATTTGTTCCGCTTTATGGATTTTTGACAAACTCATATCATTGTAACAATAACCAACAATTAATGACGTAACAAAAACAGCAAAAATAAACCACATTGACCTATAGTCAAAAGCGCTCTTATCGTGCGAGTACAAAGGTCACTAACCATATGTATCAAATCAAAAAACAAGAGGTTACCAAAATGTGAGATTACACTGGTTGACGAATTTCCACTTTTTCTTCCATTCTCGAAATAATCAGATCAAGTACCATTTTTTTTGCTGGAGGATGCAAAAAACTGGAAAATTGCTTCTTATTATTCATATTGTCCCTTTGAATTGTCGAAGTCACAAAACTGACATATTTAAATAAAATCTTAGCTGATGAAAGATTTTTTAGAATCGCTGGAAACTAAATACATATCCTTTTTTTTTCGTCAAAATTGCATAAGTTTGTCTTGTGTATCTTATGGATTTTATTTGGAGGTTATGATTAAGCGCCATAAAAGAAAACAAAAACTGTGAGTATGTCTTTGTTGAATCGTATTACCCGCATGATAAGACTGCATTCGACTATAGTAAAGTAACCCAACGATACTACTCGAAATGTAAACAGGAGACCTGAAAAAAAAATTTTCTCCAACTGCTATGAAAAATGACGTATTTCCCATAGCTTACTCAATTTCAAAAACAAATATTGCTCATACTGTGAGAAATATTATTCGATATATTATAAGATTAGTGATCCATGCAGGTAATGATTCCCTTGTCCTTACTTCATCTCTATACAAAAGAGAAGAAGGTTTTTTGTTTTTATGTAGATGTCAGAAACATGTTAGATATGCTAGGAGATGTATTTTGATTCTTATTAATTTTTATTAATATTTTCAACTGTGGATATCGATCTTTTTCTCTCGACGTGCTACGATCCTTGTTTAGGCTCAGACAAAGGCGAAGAGAAAAGTCTTTAGACAACCAAACGTAAGTAAAATTTAATTCCTTTCAATCTATAACCCGCTTCATAGAGTTAGACAAGAAGGCGAAATGGGAGATAACTCTGGGGGCTCATCAGGGGCCCCTAGTGATAAACCTCCGGACATTTCAACAAAATACTCGTATCTAGACTCACCGCCCTACATAGTAATCGTTGAAGGCAGGGATAAAAATTTAGCAGCACTGCACCCAATCGCGGACGGTAGAATTCTTAAAAACAATAAAATCAACGGAGTAATAAAAGTCACAAGAAAAGGTACGAGCCGGATAGGAATAGACTTCAGGAGTCATAAAGCCGATAATGAATTTATGGAAAATGAACTATTAGACCAGCAAAACTGGAATGGAATGATCCCTGTGACATTGGTTTCATGTAGAGGCATAGTAAGAGGAATAGAGTTAGACACAACAATGGAGGAGATAATTGAGCAAGGTAAATCAAATATGAGAGTACCTTGTTTTTAATTTAGGAGGAGCATTTTAAGAAACCTCACTTACACCGTTAAAAGTTACTAGACTAATCGACAATTATGTGACATATGTATTATGTTGCTCGCAGGTGTCGTGTCCAATGAGGGATCAATGCAAGTATAGAATTTGAATTATCATTGGTCACAGGCCATGGCGAAAGTTGTAACCAAATGTCACATTATTGTGAACAAAATGTAAGGTTATCATAAGTAATTCATGTAAAATTGGATGATATAAATCTGTACAAAAAAGCTACTGTATGTTTAAATTATTCTCTATTCACATTTGAGCACGAACTAGAAGTCAAATGAAGTTTCGATATCCAAAAATACCATATAATGTACTGTAATGTGAGTAAAACTTGATGTAGAAATATTTACAATAATAAAATTTTACTTAAAAATTTATATCATTAACAAGAAAAAACAAGCTAGATTTTGTTTATCAAACTGAATAAATAATGAAAACAGCACTTCACTTGGTTGGAATATAATACTCAGTTGAAAATAAAGCAACAATCGTGAAAGACATGTACCTATAGTTTGGCAAGTTTATCTGTGGCTACGGGGAATCGGTGGGAGGCGAGGAAACATGGCGCCTATTTGACATTTGCGTACCAATGACGTACGGTAGCTATTTTATAAAAGTATTGAAAATAATTATTATTATATAATAATTTACATATATATAATCAGTTTCCATATATAATTATTATATATTAATATAATAATTATATATGGAAACTGATTTTTGTTCTGCTTTACCTAAAGGTAAGGTACCTATTTTTCAAAACATCGGTATTTGTTAAAAACAAATAATGTTAAGATTCGAACTTGAATTCAATATGGATACGAGATAGTTCAAAATCCGTACAAAACATAACCTAACGATCATCATATTATTCATCACATTCATCAGTATCATCACTTTCATCACTGTCGTCACCAACATTAATTATGACTGGTTCAATTTCCTCCATAAGCTGGTCGGTTTCCCAAAATTTCTCTTCAATGTCCTCAACGTGTCTAGAGAATTTCTGCCAATCATCCGTAGTTATTAGGGACATTGCTTCTTCGGTAACTTCTTTCAGAGATGTTAGGCTAAAATTTCCCGTAGTATTCCGACTTCTTATTAAAAATTTCAGTCGTGCCCAAGCTAATTCAATAGGATTCAATTCGCACATATATGGAGGAGTTCTTAAAGGTATATGTCCATGTGATTTTATGATCCTGTCGACAACATAATTTTTCTGATCCTCGGGTGGCCTGTGTAGTAATACCAGATCAAACAACTCAAATTTTCTGGCAGTTGGATCGTGATCAATACCTATAAATGGATTACCTTAAATTAATGCATATATATTTTAATACGAAAGGTACCTTTTTTTGTAAGCCAAGCTACTATATCTTTCTTTAAAGAGGATTTTGTCGGTATTTTATCCTCTTGTACCGAATGGTAAGGAGCATTGTCGAGTACAATGACCGAATTGGCTGGGAGATTTGGGATGAGTTTTTCCTGAAGCCAACGGGTAAAATTCTCACGGTTCATTTGGCCATGATAATCACCCGTAGCCAGTCCCGCTTTAAAGATCAAACAGGCATTTTGGACGAACCCATTTTTTGATCCGGCATGTACGACAATAAGCCGACCTGAAATAATGATAATATTGATTATATTCAGCATAATTTGAAAGTCAGAATTCAGTTCTAGCAAACTATTTCTACTTACCAGTAGAACCTATATTACTTATTACCCCAGAAACGTTCTCACTCTGCCAACATTTCTTGAAAGTAAGGTCATTGTCTACCCACGTTTCGTCCAAATAAACAATATTTCGCCCTTCTTGGCGATACTTTCGTATATCGCGAATATACTTGTATCTCCAATGTAATATGTTAGGGCGCTCCATCAAAATCTTCCTTTTATTTTGACATTTTCGCCAAAAAAAAACCATTAGATTTCAACAAACCCCTAAGTGTTTCCCTAGAATAAGGGAAATTTGAATCTTCCTGCAATTTTTGCAGTAACTTCCTAGTTGTCGGGGCCACTTTGAATTCCAAATAAAATCTACTTATCATATGGCGTATTATTTGGAAATTGTAATCGTCTTTCACTGTAAGAGACAGACGTGCTCTCTTCTTTCCGGGGCTACTAAGTTGTTGATTAGGATTATGAGCTAACCTTTCTTGATCTTCCCTATGAATTTTTTTTATCGTCGTTATACCAACTCCTGTGTAAAGGGACACCCGATCGAGCTTTTGTTTAAGGGGTAAATTAAGCGAGTTATTTTCTCTTTCTTGTTCACAAACTCTATAAAAACAAGTAAACAAAGATATAAAATATGCTCCACATTTAATTATGTTTTTATTCCGGCCAGGAGGCCAAAGTATTTTTGTATGGTTACATCAAACAGTTCTTTTAACTATTAGATACCTTTGTCGAGTTTAGGCTTAGTTACCAAAAATTAAAATGATTATGCAAATTATCGATAATCTACACTAGTGCTAAATTATTAGGTCCTTTAATATAAATGCAGATGTAATTAAACGTTTATTATTTATTAAAGTAAGAAAAAATTTTTAAACCTAGTTATTGAAATTAACAGTGACCCAATACGATTTGATTGATTCATAAAATTTTCTTATAAAATTTAAGTCTTGCAATGAAAATGAATCGATAACTATTTATATATTATAGCTTACCTATAAACATTAGCAATCACCTCTCTAGTTTGGCTATGAAGTGTCTTTCCACGCGTATATTGATTCATTTTTGAAAAATGAACAAACACAAAACATACATACACTATTCAAAATCACAAAAAAATATTAATAAAAGCACAAAATACAAAAGTTAAAGATACCAAGTAAAACTGAAAATACAAATGTCACTGACAATATCAACGCCACTGGATAAATCAATACCACTCAATTGACGAAGTGAGAGAGAAGAACACACGCGGGCACTTGCCAATAAGAAGTCAGCTGGCCGGTCCCTTCAATAAAAATCACCAATTATGAGGTTCGGAGCCATTCGGAGGGTGTGGTCATTATGGTTTTCGCACAACGCTGCCACAGCTTGAAGAAGCCCATAACAAATTTGGAAAAGTACTAATTTTTTAATATTCATAAATTGAATAAATAATGAATAGAGAAAATCCAAGGAAACAAGCACATTATAGAATTAACGTTTAATCGTATTGTTAATAATAAAAAGTCCATTTTCTAATTATTATCACCACATACATAGCACTTAGCTTTACTCAGCTTTTCCATAGTTAAACGTGGCAATATCGAAATATTTCGACTGCATTCCTTTCACGGCTTCAGATAAATTTGCCAAAGTATACCTAATAAATATTGAGGTTATAATATTTTCATATAAACACAAAACTGACAAATATCGTTGTCAGTTGTATCAAAAAAGCTGTGTGAAACGGGCGGCAATTTAACCAATCACTAGGCTGCAGAAATACCAACTTAAATTCAAATCGCTCCTCTTAGTTTGAAAACAAGGTATAGGAGCAACTATTGTGAATTGAGGGTTCAAGTATATGTGGCAACGGACTGAAAAAATTGCGAAGAATATAAGAGACAAAAAGAGATTAAAGAGCTGACGACATATGAAAATATATCTTTCTATGAAGCAAGTAAAAGAATCCCAAGGCGTATGACAAAAACGCTTTCTCTAGCATGCCTTCCAACAGTAACAATCAAAATAAAAACGTATAGCCACATCTCCTGGAATACAATATAATAAAAAAAAACGCAGAACGTGTCGCGGGACACACGGTAGGAACTTTAGTTCCTTTTAAGCAAAAATTCTGTAATACATCTGACGTAGATAAACAATTTGCATATTGCTCGGTGGTCTAGTAGTAAGCAAACCAGACTCTCGCGCGATAGACCCGGGTTCGATTCCCCGTGAAGAATTTTTTGGAACTTCAATTCTTTACGTCAGGTTATGTTTGAGCGACCGGGGGAGAAATACGGAGAAATAGAAGTTTGTGCAACTAGTGTGGATATGATGGCCATATCGCACGAGGACAAAGTTTGAGCACGACGCAGTAGGCGGAGTGCTCAATCGTTCAAGTGCGATATGGACAATCCACACGAGTCGAACAGCATATTTTTTCTACGACCCACTTAAGAAAAAATCTAGAAAATAAAAATTTCTATAAACTGTAATATACCTAACTTCAAATTAAAAATTTAACAATTCAATTTTATGTTTCCACTAATTTTGTGGTAAACGTACAGTTCTTGAATGTCCAATTTGTATAATGCTACGGTTTCCCTTTTTAAATATACGATGCTGTTATAAGTAGATGTTGCCAGTCGGACTCCCTCATGAAGGGTACCGTACCATTATCTATAATAATGAATATTCTGCTAAATATTTCAAACGTCTACCTGTTGTCGTTATTAATAACAAGCAGAATAATTATTTAAAAATAAAATTAACAATAAAAAAAACTTCCTCACGGGGAATCGAACCCGGGTCTACCGCGTGAGAGTCTGGTATGCTTACTACTCTACCACCAAAGAATATGCAAATTGTTCATCTATAACGTCAAACGTATTACATAAATTTTGCTTAAAAGGAACTAAAGTTCCTACCGTGTGTCCCGCGACACGTTCTCCCTTTTTTTTACTATTGCGCATGAGCAAAATAACCGATAACGTATAACGTTGATCAAATAAGTGGCTTAAAATCTTTCTCTTATCGCGATAAGATGCCGCTAACTATCGAAAAGATAACGCTAGCTATCGAAAATTTCCCTGTAGGTCCGTAACTATAGTAACGATGTCATTGTGACATACCTATGCTAAATTTTAAAATTCGTTGAATGTCTCGATTTGGACCAGATTCTTCAAGTTCTATTCAAGGCAAAGTGACCAAAGGTAAGCCCAAAAATACAATACTTTCATTTATTTTACTCGAGAAATATTCTACCGAATTACACTCGTGCATCAAAATAAACCTGATAATTTTTTATTATCGGTTTATCGGTTATTTTCATATTTTGTTAAAAACCAAAATATGAAAATAAACTCATTAGACAACATGCTTTCATAAAATATTATCGGTAATGTTGTTGCACTTGTGTAATTACTTCCGATAACAGACACACATCACCAGTGAACACAAATCAAGAGAATACAAGTCATAATATGGACGAAGAAATGACAGAAATAGTACCAATCATTGATTTTCTCAAAAATATATCAACACAGACAACACTCACACCACAAGAAATTGATAGAGTTATAGAAGTAACACAGACAATGGTAAACAATGAACACAACACCACTGAAATCAACAATATTAGG